>CABHPR010128599.1:10000-34652 GCA_902168415.1 Peromyscus melanophrys | reverse complement strand
TCTATCTATCTATCTATCTATCTATCTATCTATCTATCTATCTATCTACTTAATTAGGTTTTTCGAGACAGGGTTTCCCTGTCTAGCTCTGGCTATCCTGGAACTCACTCTGTTGACCAGGCTGGCCTAGAACTCACAGAGATCTGCCTACCTCTGCCTCCCGAGTGCTGGGATTAAAGGTATGCACCACCAGTGCCTGACTATTCTGTGTGTGCGTGCATGTGATTTATTTTTATTTTATGTATGTGAGTGCTTTGCCTGCGTGTGTGAATATACACCACATGCATGCTTGTGGAGGTCCAATGAGGCTGTTGCATCCCTGGAACTGGGATTGTAGACAGTTGTGAGCTCCATGTGGCTGCTGCTCAATTAAAACTGGGTCTTCTCCAAGAGCAGTCAGTGCTCTTAATCACTGAATCGTTTCTCCAGCCCCGAGTTTCTTTTCTTTTTCTTTCATAACTTACTAAATGTTTTACTGGTACCTTTGAATCATATCCAAATCTAACCCTTTTCTGTTCCTATTTATCTCTGACTTTCGTGTATGGTTACAAATATCATTTTTTTCTTCCTTTTATTTATTTATTTTTTTGTTTTTTTGAGACAGGGTTTCTCTGTGTAGCTTTGCGCCTTTCCTGGAACTCACTTTGTAGACCAGGCTGGCCCCGAACTCACAGAGATCCACCTGGCTCTGCCTCCCAAATGCTGGGATTAAAGGCGTGCGCCACCACTGCCTGGCTACAAATACCATTCTTTTATAGTGCTTTCTGTTCTTATATGTTGAGATTCACAAATTTGTTCATGTTTTTTAAACAAAATCTTTCTATATAGACCAGGGTGTCCTTGAACTCACTAGGTAGCCCAGGATGGCCTCAAACTCTCTGCATTCTTCCTGCTTTGGTGTTCCTAAATGCTGGGACTACAGGCATGCACCACAGAGTCTGGTTCATAATTTTTGCAACTCACCGTAATTCATTTGACTTCTTTGCAATGTCTCAGTGAGTATAGATATCCATCTAGGTATCTACTCTCACACTGATGCATACTAGAACTGTTTAAGATTTGTTTAGAAGGTACTCAATGCTATGAGATGTAGTGTAAATAAAAAGTGAGCAGAGAAAGTGAAAAAAGAAAATCAAGTATGGAGCCCCGGAGTGCCACATCAAGAAGAGTTGGGGAGAAGAGTAGACAGAAGCTAAAGAAGATTGGATACAGCATGGAGAAACCAAGAGAACACACTTTACTGGAAGTCAATTGAAAAACAATGTATCAAGGGAGAGACAGTAAGGACTGAAAAGTGACCATGGAGACTGTATCACTGTAAAGGTCATTAGTGGAGTCTGCTCAGAGGGCACTGTAATGACCTTGTAAGTGCTTCCCATGGTTCCTGTTTCTCCTTCCACAAACCTATTATTTCTCTCATTACCCCGCGTTGCATTCCTCCAATCAGAGGTAGGCACACTGGAAGGCCCCCTCACTTTGCAGAAGCTCTGAAGTGCTTAGAGAGTTAAATTCAAACTCTTTGGTGTGATGTCTACAATAACTTTGCACTATTTTTTTTTTCTGTTTCATTAGCTAAGCTGCCCACCACCTCTTCCTTCCTTTGGAGGCTAATGTCAGATCCCAAATTCTAAACGGTTGTAAGACTTTTGTTTCTGCTAGAACATCATTTTGGGGTCTCTCTAGTTCCTCTGCATGTTTCATCTCAAATTTCAGCACTGAATTTTCTTCCTATGCATTCTCAAGCTGACCTACCCAGATCCCCTGTGTGCTGTTGTAGAATTCTCAGCATATATATCTACCAGAGTGTCATTATACTATAGTATAATTATTTACATGCTTGTCTACTTTGAACAGAGTATGAATGCCTTGAAAGCAAGGATCATTGCTTAGTTCCTACAATACCCTAAGAGTCCCATAGTAGGGACAAGCACATAGTAGAATTTTTTCTGGAAATAATATATCTCTCTACATAGTCATAAATTTAGCTGATAGAAATATGAACTATTTGAGAAATATTTTTGAGTTGGAGCTAGCCGAAGGTTGTTTGGCATTGTCTGAGGTAGAAACTGGGGAAGATGATTTTTGTTACAAATGAAATACAGAGAAAAAAATTAAGTAGAGCAGTTTGTGATGATACATTTCTTATATGGCTCATAAAGAGCACTAAAGTTTACTGGCACTGATTTGCTTAAGGCAATTTTAAAGATGAATTCCCAAACATCCTGAAGAGTAGCTGTTGCTGGACTGTTGGGTTTTTCAAGGTGACTTCTTTGAAGGACACTGTTTACTTGCACTGTAAGTTTTGGTATCTCTAGTAAAAAACCTGTTAATTCTTACAGTCACAATCTTATTTTCTGCAGTGTATTTTCGTCAGCTAAAATTCCGTTACTTCCTGTGTACAGAACTCTTCTCTTTGAAAAGCTATTGGTTTAAATTCCGTGGGCACAGTCTCCCAGTGGAGTTATATTTGAAAATTCTATTAAAATTGTTTATTTAAAAAACTATTCTTAGAACCATTAACTAAAACCAGAGCTAACACCAGTTCAGTGGCAGAACTTTACCCCAAATGAATATATGGACATTTGTTATGATCTTTTGTTTACTGATTTTCATGCAGTTTTCAACCTGTGTGACACTGATCAGATCCAAGCCAATTTGGATTAATTTTTTCAAGTCACTTTTCATGAAACCATGCATCAAATGCTTCACCAAGTCAAAACACAGAACATCTGCTCTTTCTCTGATAACTCTACAGCTCTCTCAAGAAGTAACTACTTCATCAGCTGTGGAATGTGCTTAATAAGCCTATGTTATTACTGCCACCTTTTAGAATTTTCCCTCTCAACTTTATTTGCCAGATCTTGATAAAATACTTATTAGTTAGAGACCTGATACTTATTCTTCTAGGGGTAACACCTCATGACTCCAGGTTCACTTGGATTAGATCCTTTTATAACCTTCTAGTTATAATGCTTTCAATTATGCAAGCAATACAAGCCATGTTAGTCATTTTTGTTCATATCCTGGGAGAGATGTTATTCAGACTTGCTGATTGGTATATGTTTTGAGTTTGAAGTATTCACTTATCTGCTCTTTGTCATTAGCTGTTTTTTTTTCCCTAGGTACATTTTGCACTTCCCCATCGTTACCATGTGTTCAGTGGATATTATGCTTGCCACAGCATGACTACAGAACAGGAAAGTGTCTGCGTGTACAGTAAGTTGACTCATGTAGCTTTCAGATACAGTCTGAAGTTTTTGATGCTCTGTCATCTCACTGATGTAGGTGAGCTGTGCTTCATAATATTTACTTTCAGGGATTTGGGGAGCCATTTATATGCATATAAACTGAGAAAGCTTGTTGATGATTAATTTTTGAAGCAAGTTAAAGGAGATTCCACATAAACAATGGGCTTTTCTAACTTAAACCCTGAGGTCATCATGTTTGCTGATGATATTAATTAAAGAAATATGAAGATTGCATATTGAGTGTCTTCACATTGGTTAAAATAAACTTACTTTAATGGCTTTTGCAAGTAAATTACTGAACTAGCAAACTGTCTGAGATTATTACTGTCATGCTTCAGAGTCACATAAATGAAAACTTTTGTTATGATTTATCAAGGATTACTCAAGTATTAATTAACTGACAGCTGTAACACTGCCTTTGACATTCTTAAATTTCCTTTGGTTAATCTTATATACATTATAAATTAGTCATTTTTCCCTTTGTATATAAAATATTTAGCTTTTGAAGTGTTTTGACATATGGTAAACTTCAATAAGAAGGCAGACATTTTCAGTTTTGAAAAATGTAAATATATCATTCTGTAAGAAATTCCAAAATGTTGGTTATGGAACAATGGAAACCATATGTAGTTTTTCTGCAAATCTCAATATACAAGTAACTGCTTTCAACACATCTTTTCTGTCTCCAGTTTTAATATTAACTACTTGATTAAATGTTAAATGGAGCAAAGGCCATTTGTGTCAGCCATCACTAATATTTGTGTTGTTTCCAAAGGATGGAAAACATTTAGTTTTGGATATGTACCAGTCTTTTGAAGCTGAGTGATAATTAACTAGAATGGGGAATAGCCCCTCTTTACAATCTAAATTTCTACAGTTGGGGGTTTCATTGGATGAATAATGCTATCATTTGTGTCTGTTTTGTTCTAAAATACTAAATGAGAATTTGTGTTCTTTCTATTAGATAAACACATTAAAATACATACTTTGAAAATATGTCAAAACATTTTTTCTAGAATCAAGGCTACAATTTTTCTACTTTCAATGTTATATTTAGAAATATTATGAATGTTATGTTAATTAGATTATAACCACTCAGTAATGAACATTGTACTCAAAGTTTTTTTTTAATAAATGAAAGAAGCTGGAACTATCTGAAATGAATGTACAAGAAATAAGCATTTCTTGTAGTATGTGCAGTAATGCATTTTTAAGGTTACATTTTGGCTTCACCTAAAAGGAAGATTTGAATCAGAAAGCTATTCTTTAGGATACATGATTTAAACTCAGGAGGATATACCTTCCTAATGAGTGCATATACTTTTAGAATCAATGTCTCTCAGTCCAGAAATGGTATTATGTCAGAGGTCAAGCAGAGACTGAACAAATGTGTGTAGGTCCTGCTTTCTTTGCATAAATATTTAAAATGACATGTCAATATATATCAGACACAGCAGAGTGCATTATTCCTTCTGAATAAGTAAAATCTCAAATTTATGTTCTGTTTTTAATAAAAATATGGCAATTCCAATTTTAAGATGCTAAAATACACATGAAAAATTTTAAAAGGATAATTTTCTGCATAGTTCCAACTTTCTCAATTTCTACCAGTACATGTCTTTTGCTCTCTTGTTATTTGCAGATATTTTATGGGTTGTTTAAATTGTTCTTTCTACTAACTTCATGAATCATTCACACAAACATGGAAATACTGTTAAATCAATACATTCCCTTGTAACATACGACTTTTGTATTTCTGAGATTTTAGGACATTTTTCTCATTAATTATGAGCTAATGTACACATGAAGATGCATTATAAAAGCATTATGAGCAGATGTGCACAAATCAGGGGGCTGGATATGTAGTAAAAAAATTCTGAGTCTTAAATCAGAAATCAGTGACAATTTATGTTTAAAAAACACATCCTTAATGTAAAACTGGCAACCTCAAGATAAAATAATATCTAATTTTATACAGTTTAAAAATCATCAGAGGATCCTTTCTCAGTCCTGAATGAGCAAAGACTGTTCTAATTACTTCCCTAAGCAACTTTATCCACTGCTTGATTATTCTCAGTTAAAATGATATTCTGGGCATGGTGGTGTGTGCCTGTTGCCACAGTAGTTGGGAGCTGAGGCAAGAGGATCCTGAGTTCAAGGAGCACCTGGGCTACACAGCAAAACCCTTTTGTTTAAAAAAAAAAATCTTCTGGGATCCAGACAAAGTATTTTCTGTCCTTAAATTAAAATATATTTTTAATTTCTTGCTTTAGGTGGTGCTGAGAATTGAATTCAGGGCCTCTCACACCCTTCATCACTGAGTAATAGTCCCATCCAATATATCCTACTTTTGATATTAATTACCATTTCTTTTTTAATGCTATTTTTTCTTTATTTTATTTTATGTGTATGGGTATTTGGCCTGCATTTATGTCTGGGCACCACATGCAAGCAATGCCCACAGAGGCCAGAAAAAAAGGCACTGGATTCTCTGAGACTGGAGCTTCAGACTTTTGTAAGCTGCCATATGGGTCCTGGGAATCAAACCTGGGACCTGAGGAAGTGCAGCCAGTGCTCTTAATCACTGAGCTCTCTGTCTAGACACTTGTTACTGTTTCTTATAGTAGCCCCATGCAGTATGAATAACTTGGTTGCTCCTGTTATAACTGTCCTGCTTACCCATGTTAATGCCAGGAGGAGGAAGATAGGTGTGCGGTTGTGCTGTGAAATGAAGATAACATTTTGTGTTCTGACCACAGTAATTTGACACTTTTTGTCATTTCAAAATAAAAATTTTTTATCATATCACTAAAGAAAACAACTCAGAAGTGATTGAAACTCTCCCTTATTGGACATTTTGTAAGTAATTTATATGTAACTACAAAAGGTGGTATTCCATGTTTCTGGAGCCAGAAATGGTCAAATCTAAGAAATAATTTTCAAATAGAATATGCAAAATAAAGTTGACAATGAATTTCAAGCTCCTTAAGACTGGACTAGAATAGATACATGTATGTGGTTATTGTTACCAATTGCTATACTCACATTCCTAACATTGATTCTTAAAATATGTTTATACAATTAAGCATAACAATACTTTGATTTTAAACTAGTAACATTAACAATAATTATTCCTTCTGTCCTTAATTAGATAGATATTTGAACTAAGCTGGTTGAAGCCAAGAGAAACAAAATATTATTTCTTGTACTAGTGCTAAGTAGTTGTAAAGATAAAACTGTTTTCTTCAGTGCCTCTGGCCTCTAACTATCTAGAGAATGCAAAATAATGGAGAGACCAGCCCTGTTTTCATATATTCCTTTCAACCTAATAATAATTGACATTTGAGTGCAAGTATGAAATGAGAAGAAATTCTTAATTTGCAGTTTAGGAGGGATGAAGAGGCAGTGAACATTTCCCAGACAAAAGGATGGCTAATATGTTTATTAACGTGACCTTCTGGCTCTTACCTGTGGTGATGACTGTTTTCTTAAGTCTCCTCCACAGCACAGGAATGGAGGAGGAAAGTGGGCAGAGGGTGGTATGCAAGGGATAAAATCACAGCACTGAGAGAGGGATGGGGACATCTGTAAATGAACCTGCAGCTGTTGTGTTTACAAAAGACAGATGTGGCACAGCAGGCTTGTACAGATTTAGTAAATGTTTGATGCTTTTGTATGCTGGCTTCATGTTTGCTGTGCTGTGCTGTCCTAAAGTAGGATGAACTTAAAAAGTCAAATTGTTTTCTTTCCATTTTAATTAAGTCCATAATGTGTGTAAATTAGTAGCCAACCACCTAGCTTACATGCCTGTAATCTAGTTTACATGCCTGTAATATTTCCATGCTCAAATGTTGATGAGAATTTTTCTTAATCCACGAAAGGACTAGGTGTCTTTCTCAGTCTTAAACTGAAAAGAAAGATTTAAAAGTTTAAAAATATTGAAATTAGACTGCTTTTCCTAAGCTAGTTATAGAATATCATCTGCATTCAAATGATCCTGAGATGATTATGGTCTATTCAATTCTAGAAAGCTTAGCGTCAATAGCTTTAAATACTTTTAAAGAAGTATATAGGTCACAATAGCCTTCTTTGGTTGTGAAATTATAAAGGCATCTTCAGTAAGTAACCTTAAACTGATCTTTATTTGTAATTGGATTACATTTTTCCACTGACTGAATCAGCATGCAAAATAGACACAGTGGTACAGTGAAATGTGTGCATACATCTGTATAGGTGCACATAAAACACAAAGAAAATGTGAAATTCAAATAAATCAAGAATACACAGTTCAGTAATTGGACATGGTCCTTACTGTGTTATGCTTGGTATTTCTGGGCTGGAGGTGCTGGGGGGCACCTGTCAGGTTTTATTATGATTGATAACAGATGAAGAGAGAATAAACGAGAGGATGCTGCAGAGCTGAAGCTCTGCCCCAACAATTTCCTGAGTATTCACTGGAATTAGACTTTCTTTTAATTTACATTTCTCTGTCTTATAGTGATTTGGAGTATTTTTTCATGCTTGTTGACCATTTGAATTAGCTATTTTGAAGTTATATAGATTCATATATGTATGTATATTTTTATGTAAATATATACTACACCCTTTATCCACTTCTGCGTTAGTTATGTTTGCAATAGAATACCTAACCAACCACTTAAGGGAGGAGGATTTATTTTGGCTCATGATTTCTGAGTGATTCAGTCCACTATGGCAGGGCAGGCATGGTGGAGCTACTCAGCACCAGTGATGGTAGAGTGAGCAGTGGCTGTCGGCGCGGACAGATGGAGGAGCAGAGAGAGCAGCCCGCAGCCGCCGTAGAACCCGTAGAACCCGGTGCTGGGTCTAAGATTCAGCGGCTTCCCTGGAGGAAGCACTGTTACCAGCCAGCACCACCTCCTAAAGGCTCCTCCCCAAACAGTGCTACTGGCTGAGGAACAAGCGCTCAAAACATCAGCCTGAAAGAAGCACGGCCGATTCAAACCATAACCCGTTTCCCCTTACAAGGAGTTACTTCTCTAACATATAAACATTAACCCTTTATTTTTGATCTGCATTGCAGATAGTCTTAGTACTTATACTATGTTAAATTCTTTTTTCTAGATTTATTTTAGTGTGTGAAGAAGTGTTTTGCCTGAATGTATGTGTACTACATGTGTGCCAGGTACCTTTAGCTTTAGAGGCCAGAAGAGGGTATTGGATTCCGAGGAACTGGAGTTAGGGATGGTTGTAAGTCACCATGTGGGACCTGAACCAAGGTCTTCTCCAAGATAAGCAGGTACTCTTAAACTGTTGAGCCATCGTTTCAGCCCCATTTATAGTCATCTCTTACTATATGCATCTTCAGTTAAAAAAAGAAATGTACTTACAAAGTTTTAAAACTCCCAGGTTTTCTGCCTCGGTTGTAAGGCCCTCGGACGAGCAGCAGCTGTAGCCTTTGATCTATGCTGCGTAATTTGTGCTATTTTCAGTTTTGTTTCAGACTTTATCTGAAATGATTTTTGAATGTGGTATGAGTTCCAAGACTAACCTGGTATTTTTCTCAGATGAGCCTCCTGTCATGCCAATACTTTTCCATGAATAGAATGTTGCTTTTTATCGAATATTAAACTTTTACGTGTACTGAATGTACTTCTGGAGTCTCTATTTTTTCCATTGATCAGTTTGTCTCTTTCCATGTCAGTACTATATTATGTTATCTATAATGCAATGCAATAGTTTAATGGACATTATGTCTATTTGGTATAGTAATATAAAGGTACTCTTAAGCACATAAGCATAGGACAAATACAGTTTTAAACACTAAAGAACTGTTGAGTGCTTGGAAAGAAATATTTGAAAGAATTCAGGCAACAAAGATAAATAAAAAAAGAAAATTGGGGTATTAGACCATGATAGCACACAAGAGAACTGTAACATTTTTTAAAACAAAAACATGATCAAACAGCCATGAAAAATATGGTGGAGCGTCTGTATCCACATATGTTTATATGTGTATTGAACATAATAGAACCTTTGACCCAGAAATCCTACTCACTTTGTAAAAGTGAGTATACTATTTTATAACAGCAGCAGGTTGGAAATAATGCAAAACTTTACTGATCAAGGAATTTGTTAAGTAAATATATAGTTATTTAGCTTTTCTTCATAACTAACCCAGCAAGATAGCTAGACTTGAAGGAGATTAGGAAAAATATAAAAACCCAAAGAATTTCATCAAGAATACAATGTGAGCATAGGTTTATAAGTAAGTGATGTGGAAGGGGCTCACCTGACCAGTAGAGGTGGAGTCAGGATGGTTAAGATAAACACAAGTCAATGTAGTCAATCTACTCCAGCTGTCAGCAGCTGGCACCAAGTGCCAGAAAGGACCCAAAGCACCTGTTGGCTCTCAAAATTTCCATTCCCTTTTTCACCTTCCTAGAAACTGCATGCTTGCCAAGCAAACACTCAGGGTTGACAGCGTAGGTGAAAAGCTGGAAGCCATTCATGTACCATCCAGAATTTGTTGTAGGGAAGTTGTCAGGATGTGTACGCTTCAGGATAAAGCTCTCACCATCAAATTTCTCCTTACTATGGGCATCATTGCAGCACATAATGCCAGGAAAGTCAGCACAAGCAAGAACTCCCATAAGCCACAGTTTTTTTCATAGCCTTAAAGTTTTTTTTTTCTTTGTCTTCAAACAGCTTGAAGGGTTGTGTGGCCAAGGGCTTGTTGTCAAAGATGATGGCCGAAGTAGTGGAGCTGACCATAGCTGGCAGCAGGTGGTTTCAGACAACAGGGGTATGCCCAAAGTTAGAAAAATTCTTAAGTGTCAAAAGCAGGATATAAAGCATTGTGTAAAATGTCCTCTATGTATATTAACAGAACTATTCACACATGCATGCTTGCATTTGGATTTGCTTAGAGAATGTTAGAAGTTAAAAAAAAAAAAAGTAAATCTAGCCAACCACTACTCACACAGAGTTTTAGGCTAGGAAAAAAGATATGGAATTAGTAATTTTTAGTTTATTTACAGAACTGCAGGGTTGGTGGGAATGAAGTAAATATAAACAAAATAAGGGGTTAGGAAGTCCTCTAGGTGAAATGATATTTTCCTTGAAACATAAAGTGTATTTAGGAGCTATATCAGTCAAGGGTTGAGAGTAAAATTATGAGTGGGAATATGATAACATTACAAATAGGAAGTCTTTTGATATGGATGAAAGAGTGGGAAAGGCGTTCCTTAGGTGGAAGTAGGGCTAGAATGGCTGTGGTGTAGGGAGCTGAGGGGAGTGTGGAAGATCAGATGAGTAAATGCATGGGCAAGACTCTTCAGACACATTTACTGAGAGGAAATCTGTAAGGAGAAGTGGGGAGATGCTTCATTCAACTTTGTACCTTCTGAGTTTGAAATGGCAGTGACATCCTCAGAGATGACAGAATGGCAACTAAATAGATGAATCAGTTTGGAATTCATTTCTGGGACTATGACACAGAATAAGGGTTGGCCGTGTACAGAGGTATCCAAGTCATGAATATATAGGACTGCACTTTAAGACAGTATATGGTGCAAGGAGAACCTTGAGAAAACTTGAGGAGTGTTTGCAGTTGGTCAGGAAGAACAGGAGGATCTGTAAGAGAAAGTTGGCATGAGAGGCCAAAGATGCATCAGAAAGCCCTACAAGTAGTGTTTTTTTCAGATGTAAGGATGAGCACATCTTAAGGAGACAGTAATTACCTGTGTAAACATGGCTAAGAGGCCAAATTTCAAAAGAGGCCTGTAACACGTCTATTGGAATTTCTACAAGGAGGCATTTTGTGATATGTACAAGGCCAGAGGAGAAGAGATGGAGGCAAAAATCCTATGAGATATAAGTTTAAGATAAATACACAATGAGGATACGAAGTTGCTGTTAATTCTTTTGGGAATTTTTGCTGTGAAAGAAAGAAATGAAGCAGAAACTTGAAGACATGTGGGTCCTAGAAGGTTTTTAAGTTGTACGTCACTGTTCTATTGCTGTAAATAGACATCACGACCAAGGCAGCTGTTCTGAAAGACAGCATTTAACTGGGAGCTTGCTTTCAGTTTCAGAGGTTTAATCCATTATCAGCACAGTGGGAAGCAAAGCATCTTGCAGGTAGGCACTGAAGCTGTAGCTGAGAGCTATATCCTGATCTGTAGGTAGAGAGAGTGAGAGAAAGATCCTGGGCCTGGCATGGACTTTTGAAATCTCAAAGCCCAAGTCCAGTAACACACTTTCTTCAACAAGGCCACACCTCCTAATCCTTCTCAAATAGTGCCACTCCCTGATGAATAAACATTCAAACATTTAAGCCAGTGGGGACCATTCTTATTCAAACCATCACAGTGGAAACACACTAATAGGAAGGTACCAGGAAAGAAAGAGAGGCTGGAGATGCCAGAGTAAGCATCAGCCAGTAGGTATTTTAGTTAAGATTTCCTGGGCCAGAGAGTGTAGGACTAAGACCTGGACCACAGGGAGAGGGATAAGAAACAGGAGACAGACATGCAAAGATGCTGGTAGCATGTGAAAGTGACAGTAAGATGTTCAGATAACTTTCATCATCTGAAAGTAGGGAGTAAAATGGGCTGCTGAGAGAAGGGAAATAGGACACTGGGGCAGCTGAGTATGGCATGGAAGCTAATTGGAAACTTTGCATTTACTAGACTATGAAATTCATAATGATGAGAGTGGTATTTTGGATATTTTTATAACTGCAATTATTTTATATAAAATTCAGGTGAGCAAATCTATCAATATCTAATGAATATCTCCAGTTAAAAATTTTAATAGTCACATAAAACACAAAACTTTGGAACGTCAACTGACTATACTGTGTTGTGTCATGAACAAAAAATTGATATCCACGAGAAATCTCTTAAAAAAGAAAACACCAAACAGCTATGGATGCTCAAAATTCAGATTCTCACTCTACCAATGTCAAAGAGAACTCCTGAAGAGTTCCTGGGCTACTGGGAAAAGATACCCAGTTTGGAATCAGACAGATCTGGTATAAACCTCTTAGCATGGGCAAATTTGCTATTGCTAGGTTTCAGTTTTCTCATCTTTTAAATAATTAAATCTACCTTAATTAGTGTGATGGTTCCTGCTAATTGTCAACTTGACAGGATCTAAGATCACCTGGGAGATGGGCCTCTGGGCATGCCTGTGGGGGATTATATTGAATGCTTAATTGAGGTTGGAAGAATAGTCTACTGTGGGTGGTGCTATTCCCTCAGCAACAGCCCCTGGACTGAATACAAAGGATAAAATGAGTTGGGCAGAGGCATTCCTCTCTCTTCTTGACTGCAGATGCAATGTTACTGGCTTTTTCAAGCTCTTGGTGCCTTGACTTCCCTGCTAAGATGGTCTGTATCTGGAATTGTGAGCTAAAGTAAACCTCCCTCTCCCCTGAGATGCTTTTGTCAGAGTATTTTATCCAGGCAAGATGAAAATGAGCTAAGACAGTTGAAATTGTTACTAGATGGAGTTGGATGATAAATGTAAAATATCCAGGACAACACTTAGCATCTTTTTTTTTTTTGATTCCTTTTATTTTTTTCTTGGTTTACAGGATTTCCAAGATTTATGGACAAGGTTTCTTTGGTTAACTTCTTCTTGCCTGTTCAATTAAACCTTAAACATGGACTGAAGCTATTCAGTCCCTACACCTGAGTTAGGGAGTGTGGGGACAAAGAATAATGAATTGTTGTTTGCCTTAAAGCCTTTCATGCCATACCTAAAATATGTTTTCATGCAAGGGATTTACAAACACACGCTTCTGGGGTCTGTTAATTGCACAATGAATTAATTGACCATGAGCTATTTTTGCCCTGTGATCAGTATAATAGAGCATTGTAATGTACTCTCCTCTTCTTCCAAAGTGATGTGTGGGTATTACCAGCTTTATGGCCAGCTGGTACGGAGAAGTCTGATGTTCAGACACAGACAGCATGTGATAGGTATGGAAAGAAACCATCTTAGGGAAGCTGACCCTGACACAGACTTCCAAGACCAGTTGCCTCTTTGTCCGTAAATAGCGTCCTTGGCATGGTCTAAAGTTCCACATCTTTTTGTGACTGTTTCCTGTAGTTTTGCCTTAGGGATATCTCTTCCATTTCTGAAAGATGAATTTCTGACACTCATATCTGGTTTAGATTTCTCAGGATCTTCAAAACATTTATTTTCTTATGATAGTTTACAGTTTTATGTCTAGTCCTTACTCTGGCTGAAGAGAAGTGACAATCAGTGGTGTCCATTGTAGGCCATTGCTTTGAAGTAAGTTCCTATGCTCCTTTTTAATGACAAAAAGAAACTCATATGAGTACAGACTCATTATAAAAAATTAAAATAAGCAAGAAAAATAATTTAGGGCTTTCCCCCATCCTTTACAGTGTTAATATTGTCCAGATGTTATTTTATGCACTTTCATGCATATACATGTTATGTGAAGCATGTGTATTTACAAATATATTTTAACACAGATGGAATTATAGGATGAAATTATTCTACAACTGTCTCTTGTCATTTCATAGATGTTGGAACTCTTTAACATGGTACATTTCAGTCTACCTCACTCTCATTAACAGCTTTGCAGACTTCTATACTGTGAATGAAATAGGATGTATATTAGACAACCCCACCTTGTCCCAGGCTCCCCCACACCTTACCTTCCCATACACATTTCCATTTCTCTTAATGGGAGCTGGTGCAGTTGCTCCAGTCAAAAACTTTTTGGCTATTTTTAACTGTTCTTTTTTTTTCCTTTTTAGCACTTATTTTTTATATTTATTTATTGGGTTGTTTATTACTTTCTCACAGGTACATGCGGTGGGATGGTCTGTATGTCAAACATGTTGCTTATTGGTCAATGAATAAAACACTGATTGGCCAGTGGTCAGGGCAGGAAGAAGTACAGGCGGGACAAGGAAGAGAGAATTCTGGGAAGTGGAAGGCTGAGGAGTCACTGCCAGCTGCCACCATGACAGACAGCATGTAAAGATGCCGGTAAGCCACAAGCCATGTGGCAAGGTATAGATTTATAGAAATGGGTTAATTTAAGATATAAGGACAGTTAGCAAGAAGCCTGCCATGGCCATACAGTTTGTAAGCAATATAAGTCTCTGTGTTTACTTGGTTGGGTCTGAGCGGCTGTGGGACTGGCAGGTGAGAGAGATTTGTCCTGACCGTGGGCCAGGCAGGAAAACTCTAGCTACAGGTACATACTTTTCATCCTGACAAACAAGAGATGGTTGTGATAGGAATGGCATCAGGTGCACATACTGAACAAGGGAAGAAACGTCATGTGCAGCGTGGTGGTAGAGGAATAAAGTTGACATCAACTGTGAACACTCTTCTACTGTGGAGTAATGTTTTCGTACACGGGTTTAATAAAACGCTGATTGGCCAGTAGCCAGGCAGGAAGTATAGGCAGGATAAGCAGACAAGGAGAATTCTGGGAAGAGGAAGACTGAGTGAGGAGATGCCAGCCCGCCATCCAGGGAGCAGCATGTAATGGCACACAGGTAATGCCACGGAACACGTGGCAACATATAGATTAACAGAAATGGGTTGAGTTTAAATGAAAGAGCTAGTCAGTGGTAGGCCTGAGCTAATGGGCGAGCAGTTTTAATTAATAGAAGCCTCTGTGTGATTATGTTATAAGTGGCTGCGGGGTGCATGGGGCTGGGCAGGGCCGGAGAAAACTTTAGCTATACTCTTCTCTCTATTTCTGGAAGGAATTCAGATATCCATTCCTTAGTTGTTACCACCTCACGTTTATTCTCTTGCCCTCTCTCATCACTCATGATTGCATATATCCACTTCTTTTTCTTTTCTTTAAAAAAATTTAATATTTATTTATTTTTAGTTTGTGTGTGTGTGTGTGTGTGTGTGTGTGTGTGTGTGTGTGTGTGTGTGTGTATACATGAGCATGAGTTCAGGTGGCCATGTATAGCAATGTACGGTTGTGAGTCACCATGTAGTTACTGGGACTTGAACCCTGGTCCTGTGGAAGAGCAGCCAGCACTCTTAACCACTGAGCTACCTCTCCAGCCTCCTACACCCATTTCTTAATGCTGTTGCCATGACTCTGTTCCAGCTTTATCATCACTGGCCGAGACTGCTGCTGGAGCCTCCCACTAGCCTCCTGCCTCTGTTATCTACTCCCATATTCTTTCCATTGTGCTCATTGCGATTGTCCCGAAATGCACACTCAAAGGCCATCAGCATCTTCCCCTTGTCCAGGCCCATGCCCTTGCTCACACCGTAAGCCAAACTCATGGGTTCTTACATTGCCTACAGGCTCTGCCAGGCTTTCCAGCCTTGGTACAAACCTCAGTCCTTGCTTCTTACACTTCACTCACGTTTTTCTGTCAGTTCCTGTCTCAGGGCCTTTATACCAGCAATTCTGGCAGGAATGCTCCTTCTCTCCACTCTCTACTTCACCTCATTCCTCTGTATAGGTTTCTTATAAATTTCTTCAATAGCTCCACAGATTCAACTGCTTAACTTCTGTATAACATTCATCGTACATATACGTACTGGGTTGCTATTTGTCTTTTTTGTTTGTTTGTCTTGTGTCTGTGAGACTTCATGACCCCTGAAAAGTAAGGGCCATATCTGGTTTTAACCCTTCAGACACACATTGGACTCTGCACAAATGTTTTCTGATGAGTGAATGCAGTAGCCCCTACGCATGAGACAGAGCAAGTCACGAGAACAGGAAAACCTGCCAGGCCCAGGACAGAACTTTCCCCATAGTCCTTCTGGATCATGGTCCAGACCCTATTAAAGTAGAATGAAGATCAGAACGACACTGTGGTTGAATAGAAATATGTTCCACTTATTCTAAAAAATTAATTATTTAGAACTTTACTGCTGAGAAATGTTCTGTTTAGAAAGTTGAATGTCTTTCATTCCATAACATGAATTTACTTCCTAGGCAAAGCCTTTATTGTCCTTTCAAAGATCAGGTTGAAATCCTTCTGAATTTTTCTTTTTTAGGTTTTTGTTTTGTTTTGTTTTAAGATAGGGTTTCTCTTTGTAGCCCTGACTATCCTGCAGCTTATTCTGTAGACCAGGCTGGCCTCAAACTCAGAGATCCACTTGCCTCTGCTTCTTGAAAGCAGAAATTAAAGGCGTTCTCACCAAGCCAGCTAATTCTGAGTTATTTTTAAGAATAGACACTCCTCCCACTACCTATGATGGAACACCTCGTGCAGCCTTGAGGCAGGGGGAAGGGCTTGGACTTGCCTCTACTGGATGTGCCTCCCCATGGGAGGCCTTGCTTTCTTGTGGTGGGGGAATGGGGGGTGGGTTGGAAGGGGGAGGCTGGCAGTGTGGGAGGAGGGAAGGGGGGATCTTTGGTGTGTAAAATGAATGAAAAAATTTTCTTAATAATAAAAAAAGAAGCCGGGCGGTGGTGGCGCACGCCTTTAATCCCAGCACTCGGGAGGCAGAGCCAGGTGGATCTCGTGAGTTTGAGGCCAGCCTGGTCTCCAAAGCGAGTTCCAGGAAAGGCGCAAAGCTACACAGAGAAACCCTGTCTCGAAAAACCAAAAAAATAAATAAATAAATAAAATAAAAAATAATAAAAAAGAATAGATACTGCATAGGAAGCTGAAAATTGTCCTTTCAAGTTATGTGAAGTATTGTGTTGGAACTTCGATGGGGATTGCATTGAATCTGTAGATTGCTTTTGGTAGTATTACCATTTTTACTGTATTAATCCTACTGACTTATGAACGTGGAAGGTCTTTCCATCTTCTGATATCATCTTCAATTTCTTTCTTCAATGTCTTAAAGTTTTTTATTATGCAGTGTTTTTACTTGTTTGGTTATAGCTACCACAAGATATTTTATTTTTGAGGCTGTTGTGAATGGTATTGTCTCCCTGACTTCTTTCTCAGTCTGTTTGTCATTTGTATACAGGAAGGCTATGATTTTTGTGTATTAGTTTTGTATCCTGCTACTTTGCTGGAAGTATTTATCGGCTTCAGGAGTTCTCTGGGGGATTTTTTTAGGGTCACTTATGTTATACTATCATATCTTCTGCAAATAAAGTCACTTTGACTTCTTCCCTTTCTATTGTATCACCTTGATCTCCTTCAGTTGTCTTATTTCTCTAGCTAAGACTTCTAGTACTGTATTGACTAGGTATGGAGAGATGGACAATCTTGTCTTCTTCCTGATTTTAGTGGAAACACTTTGTGTTTCTCTCCATTTAGATTGATGTTGGCTCGGGGCTTGCTGTAAATTGTCTTTATTATGTTGAGGTTTGCCCCTTGTATCCCTAGTCTCTCCAGGACTTTGATGGTGAAGGGATGGTGGATTGTGTCAAAGGCCTTTTCTTCATCTAATGAGATGACCATGTGGCTATGTCTTTTAGTCTGTTTATGTGGTGGATTACGTTATCAGTTTATGTATGCTGAACCATCCCTTCATGGAGTCACAGTGCTGAAAGGGGAAGTAGACATAAGCCCACACCCCTAGCTCAGAAGCTATCTCCAGTTGACAATTGCTTGCAAATGAAAAAATTAGTTTTCTCCAATGGAATCTCACTGGGTATTCTGGGTATACAAACAACTCTTCACTCTTAAGTCAGGCCTTGTGCTTAGCATTTGATGGACAACACAAAATGAGCTCAATGGCATTTTTAGAGGTTCCTCATAATGCTTCATCAGGGCTTTTCTCTTCCTTCCTTCCTTCCTTCCTTCCTTTCTTCCTTTTTTTTAACCTTACAGGTTCTATGTGTATACGTTTTGTGTTTCTATGAGAGTTCTATATATATGTTTCTCTGCATTTATTATTATTATTTTTTAGATGCCTATTTTATTCCAGCGAGAGAGAAAGAAAGTGCTATGGATTTGGGGGGGGGGAGTAGGAGGAGTTGGGACAGTGGAACCATAATTAGAATATACACTATATATAAATATATTTTCAATAAAAAGAATATATACAAACTTACTTTTAACTGACACCCTTACCCCATGTAATGGGCTCCCCTCCCCTTGTACAATTTGAAACTCTCTGGTGTATCAAATCAGCCAATTCATAAGAAATATTATTGACAGCCAACAGTTCTGTTCTTAATCCCAACTTAATGTTTCATCTTACAAATTTGATATAATTGAAACTGAAAAAGACTCAAGGCCTTGTGCAAGTTGTGGATGATAGAAGATAGAATATGATCTCAGATATAATTACCACATTGTTAAATTGGGACTGTAATTTAGGGATTTAACCTTTATATTTAAAATTTAGGGGTTTTGTGTGACTGCAAGAATCCATAAACAATGATGACATTCTAAAGAGGAAAGAAATGGAAGATAATGACACTGCTCACTCCCTGGTCGTGTTTGGGTGTACTGGTAGAAAAGGGCAATTTTAGCTCTAGGAGTTCCTAGGAAGCAGGCACAACACGCTAAGAACCTATGACCATACCCGCTCTTTAATCTGCAGTGCTGGTTACAGCAGAATTTATAATCAGTTGAGGGTTTGATGGACTGACAACACCTTCTCTGCTCCCATTTTTATCTTCATGACTGCTTATTTATTGCAGGAGCATGATACTTATTCTTAATTATATGCTAATCATAATTACTAAGGAAATTGCTGGTTAGCCTGTCTGGCGTGAGGCAATCAAAAAGAAGCTCATGACGGAAACAAAAACATTTCATTAGAAAACAAAAGGAATTGGAACGGGGAACACTTTGATATCATTATGATTTCGTTCTGACAAATTATTATTAATAACTGAACTGAAAAATTTCACTGCAGATATCCAAAGCCAGATTGTTACAGCATGTAGATTAGAATTTACTTTAATCTATGAATAGCCAAGACAGCTGCCACAGGAGACTGTAAGACAAGACAGCTAGCCCTAATTCTGTCTCCACCTTCTGATCTCCTCTTGCCTTGTTGCAGCCACCTCACCCTGCCTACTTTCCGTCTCTGGCATTGTGTCTGCCTTTCTCCACTCTCATGGAACATTTCGGTGGGAAAACAATTCCATGTACTATTTCCCAGAGTATTCACACTCATGTTTACTTTACCCCTAATTGGAAAAATAGGGGGTTTGTCCTTACTTAATTTTGAACATGAATTTTTTTCCATTGTAAGTAAGGGGCACTCTCCCAGTGCTGATAAAAATAGACCCTTGACTTCTTTGCCTTGTGGCAAAGCAAATCAGGATCTGAAATAAATGATGTTATGGAATAAGACTTCTGCCTACTGAGTTATAGCACATGATGGAGAGAAGTTTAGAGGTGGTTTAAAACTGCTTTTCTTTTAAGGACCTGATGCTTAAATAGAATTTAAAATGTATCAACAATAATATAACTAGAGGTCTGCTTACAAGTACTAGAAAATGTAGGACACTGAAAAGGTAATACAACAAAGCAATTTGCACCTAATTTGGAAACATCTCTGTATATAATCTAAAAAAAAAATCACATTGATGGGGGAAATTTACACAACTAAATAAAATTGTCTTCTACAGAAAAAAGATGAGAAGGAACATAGGAGGCATTATTATTGAAGCAGATAAAAGCTAATTATTAAGACCAAAATGCTATATATGTTCTGCCCTTGACACAGTTAATAAATTACTTGGATTACTGGAGATCTGTTTCTATAAAGACCTGCAGATGGTTGGCTTGAGTATTACTGTGATCCTGTCTGAAATTCTTGACTAGTGGTCTTATTGACCAAGTATCTGTTCATCATTTGAACTTAGAGAGAGCATACTTGAAGTAGGGGTGAGGAGTTTTACAGGAAAAAAGTCATTTTATATACAAAGGACCTGGAAGTTTTATAAAAAAGCCAAATACACACACACACACACACACACACACACACACACACACACACACACATAAAATATGTGATATGTATAAAATCAAGCCATGAAATATATGTAAAATCTATCTAGGAAAGAAATGAGAAGAAATTGTCCTTTCCTGCAAAAGATCCCACACAAAAATAAACCGAAGTCACAATACCAAGAGGATACTCTTACAGCATTGAAAAGGGATTTAGACTGAACATAAAATCAGACATTAAGGAATCTTAGAACTTTAATATACTCTATAATGTCTTCCTGTGGTCTAGTGTTAGTCCATTTTAAAAGGCAGTGCTAAGTAGATATTGGGAACAAACCACACATTATCTTAATATCTAATTAAGCAGAATTTGTATCACATAGTGTCAAACGATGGCTCAGAGTCTCAAAACTCTGTCACTTGAAAACTGTGTGATCTTTGGTAATTGGTGAAGCAATGTTCACAATGGTTGAACATGCTCCAAGAAGAGCTGTTCAAATGTCACAAAACCTTTAATTTTGTTGGGCCAAGCCAAAGTGCCATGAATTATTACCTTACATCACCTTCTGAAATGTAGCCATTTCCAGGTTGATTTAGCATCGGAAAACAGTGTGCAGGCAAGTTGAGTGTGTAGCCATGGGGACCATGTGCTTATCAGGAGTCTAGCTTAATAGACATGCTGTTTTCCTGTTAGAAAATTATGAGGTAGCTTTCTGGAGGTAAGCGTGTATGGAGTGTATTAAATTAGCCTCTCTAAAGTTGTTTTCACGTGGTGACTTTACTCTCTGGGAGCAGTGTTCAATTAACTGCTGGGGTCACTAGATTTCTCTTTTGTAGTTTTCAGTGTTATGGTCACTTGCAACTTCCTCATCAGAGCTTTGCAGATCTTTGCTTCATAAGAAAGAAAGTCATTTGTACTATAGTTTATTGATTCAAACAAACATCTGGAGAATTAAACAAAAACAAGAAAATTAAAGTCTTCTCTCAGTTTATAGTAAGACAATGTCGAGATGGTTCTGGTTATGCACTGTGAATTTAAAAGAAGCGCTCTATAGAATATAGAATATGGAATTTGGCTGCTATGTGAGCATCGTCTCTCAAATGCAGTCTGATTCTACGTTGTGTTTTTTGCTGCAGGAATTATATTTTAATGACTGCATTGTGGCTTTTCTAGTGTGGCAGATGTTTGAATTTTCACGTCATCTTCATTATCCTACGTGAATTTTGTTGTGAAGATTTGTTTGCAAGCATCTAATATGTTCAACTACATTTGGAAATCCTGGTCCCACCACGTAAACAGAGTTAGAGTCAAACCGTTGTTTTACATGTTAGAGCCATCTGCATTATTCAGCATATAGAGTTTAGATGTGGAGGGAAAATCTCATTCATTTTCTAAAGTTCTCACCATAGTATCTGGAAAGTTCTTTTCGTAACCACATGGAAAGGGTTTCTTGTTTCCTTATGGATGTAGTATGTTAATGTACCAACTGTAAAGGCTGGTAAGGCATAGTGTAAGTATTCCTGCATGTGAGCTACAGGCTTACGTGAAATGCTCAGTGACCATCAGTTTACAATAATACATACACAATCGTGACAGTTTAAGTATTTTTGGACATCACATTTGTTTTGAAATAAAACAAAAAGAGTCAGGCTTGAGAAAAATCAAGTAACAAAATTACCTTGGGTTCTTTTTCCCAATCAGTAAAAAGAAAAATTACCTGATTTTGAACATTTATCTTAGGTTTTCTTTCTTTCTTTTTCTTCTATCTCTAGCATACCTTGTATGACTCAAACAATCATTTGTAATTATTCTAGATGACAGACCCCATGCTCCCTTTTTGTCATATTGATATGGTTTTAAACAACACTATATATATATATTTTTCTTGGCAAATTGACATTGTCCTTAAAGAGATTTTAGGTTCCCACTATGTATATGTGTCATGTTATACTTATTGGCAGGAGAAGTCGTGAGTTTTTAAAAAGATAATATGACATGAATAACAGAATATAAGCAGAATGAACAGAAATAATGACAGGTAAAGGAAAATATGGTAAGAAAAAAAATAAAAAAAGCAAGTCTCAAGGAATTATTTTAGGATATAATAAATGATGTGGTACCGTAAGAAAGGAAAGCAGAGATGAAAGCCTTGAGGATAAATGGGAAAAAAAATAGAAAGAAGCTGTATTTTTGGAAAGGCAGGAATAAAAAATATCCAAGGCAGGAAGAAAACAAGACTTATTTTCAAATTCAAGAAGAGAGTTGAAACTTTCGCAACACTTTAAGGATAACTGAACTGCAAAGTATACAGAAAAAGATTCCCAGAAGCAAAAACCTTGGCAATGACTGCATGGTTTATTATCACTCCATTCAGATTATTTCTGTGGTTTGAAAAACAGAAGACCAATTACAACAAAGAAATGTTCCTAGGGTGTAATTTAGAGTTTGTGTGTTAAAGCAAATGCCGTCAGATCGGGAAAGGAAAATGATGAAAGACAATACTGAGAGGTAAAGGCCCCAACCTGAGCTGTGTGTGAAGGGAAAGTGGCCTGTTGTAACACCAGCTGTCCTGAAGGCTTCGGAGAGCATAATTGTGATTAAGCAGCCCTCCTGCTGCTGCCGTAGGAGTTATAGCCAATAATAATGTATTGACATTTATGTGGTTATGATGCTCTGACCTGAACTCATTTAACTAGTGCCCTGGTAATCGCCGACGGGTTCACATGCGCTGTAATGCCAAGATAAAAATAGCAAAGTTGATTAAATACAGTTAGATGTTAATATAAAATAATAAAGTTAGGTATTTCATATAACGTTGTTCCTGACAATTTGTTTTCCTCATTGAGTAAGTGAATGCAATTTATGGAAAAATAGCCCTTCATATCACTTCCCTAAAGTTAGGCACCATGAATAATTAGTCTTTACTAAACAGTTATTAAAGCTTCGCTCGAATTGTAAATCAGCTGAAAATGAGGAGCAATAGGAGAAAGCAAGATTAGCTTCTGGAATGCTCTTTTTGTGCATTTTAAAACTACAAGGTTAGTCGGGTTTTGTATTATTGTTAATGTATTAGATGATGGAGTTTGATTTATTCAAACGATTTCCAACATTTTCATCCTTTTCCATGCTTGAGATCCTGTAAAGTGTTGATTTACTTAGGGCTCTATTAAGTTGTCCTGCAAATGAGACGGCTCTCTCACTCTCTTATTTTGTGATAATAAAGGTACTAATGGATGTTTTCATGGATGGCCCCCTACTTAAGGAAAATGAAAACTAAAAATGATGCTGGTTCTTTAAAAGTTTATCCCTATGGCACCATCGTGTAAGCATACATATGGGACAGTAAAAATGGAAGACGACACATTAAATGACATTATTATAAAATGCAATACTCTTGGAATGATCCCTTATTAAATTAGGCTCTATGATCTGAGATGAATTTCCCCGATCCCTAATCCATCACTGGAGAAATATTAAAAGATAGGTCTCAACTGGTATTAGAATCGCACTCAGTCTCTACTTTCATTATTTTGAATTAGGGTGCTACTGGGGGAAAGCCTCTTAATGAGAATTAGAGTGATTCACTGGCCTTCTTTTGGATTTTGACAAGTAAAATATTAACTCTTCAGTCACAGCTGTCTGAATTAAAATACTTGGCAGCCGCAGATGCCCAAATTAAATTGGCCTTTATGTTTCCATATTGCTGACCTCCTTAGAGGCGACAACATCAAACCCAACAATAACAAAAAAGTCACAGTGTGTCATTTCTTGGAAGAAAATATATTTATTGAAGTTTTTATATTTGTTTCAGTTTTAACATATAATTGAACAACTCTAGGACATTTTGAAGGAGAGTTGTTTTAATTATACATTAAATAAACTTCAGTTACAAACCGGGTATTTTAAACCATTAATTATATGTTAAAACAATCAGTAGAGTTTGGGGGCATAATCTACTTGTTCAAGTACCATCAGCCTGAGTTTTGGGTCAAATCTAAGAATAAATAAACTGAATCCAGTACAAGTACATTTAGAATAAATTTTTCCTTGAGAATACATACAAAAACTCATTTCTCCAATCTAGACATAAACTTGGTTAAAGATGCAAAATCAATGTTAGTAGAATATACACAGGAAGATTCATTTGATTTTCCTAAATTTAAAATTCATCTTTTAGCCAAGCAATAACAACAAACACAACCCAAGTGTTTTTTTTTAATTAATGGTATATATACCTATGTCTTACTTGATGATGCAGGTGCTTTGAACACTCAATAGAGTTAATAGTTTACAGAGTAATTCAAATAATGGTGAGCAAAAATCTCATTTGTTGTTGTGTACTGATTTCTGATTCCTTTGCTCTTTTGTGGTCACTGTAACATCACCCTCCAGTCTTACCTAATTACTCATCATTGATCTGAACTTGTGATTGGTTGGACAATGATTTGAGATAGATGCTGGTAAATGGATCTTACTGGTCTTACTTTATATATCCAGCATTGAGATGAACTCAGGGACATGAGTCGGGAGTCTGGGTTTTCCTTAAAACTGTGAAACTAATAAAAAGGTTTGGA
>CABHPR010128599.1:0-5000 GCA_902168415.1 Peromyscus melanophrys | reverse complement strand
TACCTGTCCTGGATCTCACTCTGTAGACCAGGCTACCCTTGAACTCACAGAGATTCGCCTGGCTCTGTCTCCCTAGTGCTGGGATTAAAGGCGTGCGCCACCACCGCCCTGCTCATTGTAAGCTTTTAATCATTCTTTTATTTCCAGTGTTTTCTGTGGAATCATTAATTTAATTGTATTAATAAAATTCATGCCATTAACATGTTGTATTGTTAATTCGTTTAAGGCATTATTTTTCATTAATAAATTTGATCAAATGTTTAACTTGTTCTCTGGGTATGATTTCATAACATTCATCAGCTAGTTTTATTGTTAAGTAAATGGTCAAAGAAACATTTAATGAATTGGTAAATTTACAAATGCTAAGCTGGGTGTCCTGGGTCCCCCCCCCCACTCCTGTGCACACGTGCGTGCGTGCATGTGTGTGTGTGTGATGTTTACAGCATATTGATCAGTAACCGAGTTAGTCTTTAAGTTGGATGGTGACTACAGCTTTATTGATAAGGGTAATCCATTTTTATTCCAAGTATTTAGTTTTCATGATAGTCATTTTCCCCCTGTTTAATTTTCAAATTAATCTTCTTGTTTAATATGATCTCATTCATGTTGACATTTTCAACATCAGGGTGAATAAAGGCAACAAGAGTAGAAAATACAGTCACTCATTTATAGCAAAGAAAATGTTTACAGTTTGTCTTCAGATATGTACAGAATGGACAATTCTGACAAGGAATGCATGAATGTACCCACTACAAAGCCAAACTTCCAGGGAGCGAAGAGCCGAGGTTGTGGTATTCATTACTGTGTTGGCAGCAGATTGGCAGCAGAAAATCTACAGTCCCCTTAAAGTAACTTGGCCATTTCGCTTCCATTGATGGAAGTGACATCGGGAAGCCTTGGTCTCTAACAAAGAGGCCATGAGCTTTGTATGTATAAAAGGCCCTCTCTCAGGTCAGGATCCAAGCTCATTTTGTTGCTTTCTGGTGAATTTCAGTCACTACTTTATCTTTGAAATACCCCAAACTGGAGAGATAGACACATATAGTCCGGGCTCATACATGCCTCAAATTACTTGTATCTTTGTTCTATGTAAATTCTTATCTTAGTTCATGGCTTTAAAAAGGAACCAAGGAGTTCCTTTTATTTCTGATTTATGATGGCTCACAAACAGCACATTTTGGAACTAAAGCAGCCTTGAAACATTTATCTGAACCAAATTCTTTTATAAATATAGATTCCCATTTTTGTATGTAAATTAACAATTTTATTATTTCCCCTTTGGATATTTTTTAAAAATTATTTTATGCGCATGAATTTTGCCTGCATGTATGTCTTTGTATTGTTTGTGTGCCTGGTGCCCACAGAGGCCAGAAAAGGGTGTCAAGTCTCCTAGAACTGGAGTTATAGATGGTTGAGAGCTACCCTGTGGGTGCTGGGAATTGAACCTGGGTCCTCTGGAAGAATAGCAAGTACTCTAAACCACTGAGCCATCTCTCCAGCCACGAGACTCCCCTTTTGATATCATAAGAGATGGTTGTTTTGCTATTTTACTGCAGTAAGTTGAACTTTGGCATAATATGATTCTGCTTTGTGAGAGCTAAGTAGTGCCAGTGAGAGAGAGAGAGAGAGAGAGAGAGAGAGAGAGAGAGAGAGAGAGAGACTTACCAGGGATCAGGTTGTCTCAATGTGATCTTCCTATGTCAGCGTTCAATTTTAGGATATCCTGAGTGTGGTTTTGTTCAAGCATATGCACGTGTCATTTAGAAATAATATGATTTTTTCAAGACAGAGTTTCTCTATGTAACAGTCCTAGCTGTCCTGGAACTCACTTTGTAGACTAGGCTGACCTCAAACTCACAGGGATCTGCCTGCCTCTGCCGCCCAAGTGCTGGGATTAAAGGCATGTGCTACCACCACTCAGCTAATGATACGGTCTTTTAATGAAAAAATTCACCATCCAGTTCTGGAGCTGGAAGTTGGCTTCTTTCTAATTAAGTTGAATAAAATCTCATATATAATGTGACAATTAAAATGACTACTATTTCATAGACAGGCAACAGAGTTACTAGAATGAATAATGATCTAGGTAGGCAAAAGTCTAGCTACTTCATCTCCTTTGATGAGCTTACCCTTAATGTCCTAGTTATTGAACAGAAGGACCTCATGACTGCTTCCTATTTCTTGTGGGCAAGCTGAGTGTCCCCTGTAAGGACCGTCATAAAGGACTTCACACCACACTAAAACACAGGGAAGAGGAGCCATGCCTTTGGAAGTGTGAAAGAACACGATATTTACTTAGAATATAAAGATTAAGGCTCTGTGGTCCTTTGAATGAGACATGTCCCCTGTAGATTCTGGTGTTTAAATGCTTAGTTCTCAGTTGATGGTGCTGTGTGGGGAGGTGTGCAGTCTGGTCTTGCTGGAGAAAGTACCACACTGGGAGTGGGCTCTGAGAGTTTGTAGCCTGACCACGTCCAGTTCCTCTTCTTTGTGCTTGGGGATGCAGATTGACGTCCAAGCTTCCTGCTCTTGCCACAAGGCCTGTCACTTGCTGTCATGTGTCTCTGCTTTGATGAACTCTTACCTTTCTGGAACCATAAGGCCAAATAAACTCTTCTGTAAGTTACCTTGCTTGTGGGGTCTTTACCACAGCAGCAAAAATGAAACTACCACAGGCCCGTTCTAGGGTGAGAACTACAATGTGTTCTCAGATGCCATTCAGGAGAGGACATGTATAAGAGACTCAATTCTGAGTTACATATTATTTTGCTGCACATAGCCAAACACAGCTTTTAATAAATCTTTATTCTAATGAGATTTTGAAAGCCAGGCTATTTCTTATCGGTATTTTCATGGTGGTAGAGATAAACAGATTACAACACCCATTGAAAACCTTTCTAAAATTTCCAAGTAAGCTGGAACTTGCATAGTGTTGTTCTTGGCCAAAGATCAAAACATTGAGAAATGTTTTATTTTCCATTTGTGATGGTTAGTATAAATAATTTTTGAATCAACCAGGAGCTTCTCAGCGCTTTCCAGGTCTGAGCCAGTGGAGGACACAGATGGCTCCCAACCAGACTTCTTGGTCTGGGTAGACATAATCAACCAGGAGCCTGCCCATTGCCTCTGGTGCTAGGCAGTTGGGCACCATCATACCAAGCACTCCACGAGGTTTTTAGGCTGGGGCACTGGGGAGGAGAAAAGCAACAGCTCAGTGCCATGCCTTGCAGCTGGGGTGGAGTTGGCAGGACTTAGCCAGTCCTACCTGTGACCCAACTAAGATCCTTGGCACCGGGCAGTAGGGCACCATTATGGTGAGTGAGTACAGGATGGGGAATGGAAAGAGGGGAGGCAGAAGGGTTCATGGGCTTGGGAGAGAGGCAGATCTGAAGAGCTGAGTGTGGTGAGGAACGGGCTGATGTGAATGTCCCAATAGCCACCCTAGTCCAAGGTGATATCTGGGCCTGGGCTATTATCAAGTGCCAGGTCTTGTCTGAGACTCTGAAGCATCTGAAGGGGCTTGTGTTGATGCTTGAGGCTCCTGTCACCACTGAGGACCATGTAGAGATTTGTAGCCTTGGCTGCCACCTGAGGCCATGTTGGTATCTGAGGGTCACGATGCCATGGGGGCCATGACATTCTGAGTGGCCTGCACTGCCACCTGGGGCCATGGGATGCTGCCTAGGACCATGTGTGGGTCCATGGTCATACCACAGTCAGGGTCTGTACTGTCTCATGTTGCCACCAGGGTCAGTGCAGATGCCTAGGGTCTGGGCTACAACCCACGGCCATGAGGATGTCCAGGGCCATGCTTCTTCCCAGGCTGTGCTGATCTGCGTGGCCTGCACTGTCACCTGGGGCTATGGTGTCCTCCAGGCCAGGGCTGCTGCTGAGGGCCATGTCTGGGTCTGTGGCCCTACAGCAGCTAGGGTCTGAGTTGATCTCCTTGGCTCCTGTTACCACTGAGGTCCATGCATATGACTGGGGTCTAGTCAGCCACCTGAGACCATATTGATCTGCAGCCATACTAATCTGTGTGGCTGGTGCTGCCACCTGGGGTCATGAAGATGTCCGGGTTCAGGCCACTGCCTAGGGCCATGTCTGGGTCTGTGGCCTTGCAGCAGCTTGGAGTTGAGGTGATGATGTCTGTGGCTCCTGTTACCAGTGAGGGCTCTGCAGATGCCCAGGGTTGGGCCAGTCACCTGAGACCATGTTGGTGTCTGAGGGCCATGCTGCCACTGGGTCCATACTGATCTGGGTGGCCTGTTCTGCTACCAGAGCCATGGTGATGTCTGGGCCCAGACTGCTTTGGAGGGCCATATCTGGGTCCATGATCCTACCACAGCTGGGATTTGTGATGATGTGTGTGGCCCCTGTTAACACAGGAGGTCATTGGACCAATGCTGTGTTGAACCAACCCTGCCTTTCACTGGCCCTGGGGTTGCTAGCTCTGCCCCTCCACTGGATACTGCAACAAGAGAGCTGGCCCCACCCCTTAGGGGAGAGCTGTCCCCCACCCCTGCACTCAGGAAAGATGGCCCCACCCCTCACCACAGGTGTGCACCTCACTTGGGCAGCACACCAGAGCTGTCAGGGACAAAGGTGAGCCGACTCTTGAGGGTATGAGAGCAGGAGAGCTGACCTGGCCCCCCTTTTGTCTGCCATGGGGTAGCATGAGTGAGAGAAAGATGCCCTCCCAACTCACCCATTACCATATATGGCATGTAAGAGAGCTGGTCCTGGGGTCACAAGAATGGGAGAGCAAGCCTTGACCCTCATCAGCTGCAGCGCATGAGAGCACACTAGAGCTGACCCTGGTGTTAGGGGTACAGGTGAGCCAGCCCTGAGGGCGTGAGAGCAGGAGAGCTTGCCTTGCTCTTGCATGCCTCCTACAGCAATCTGGAGAGAGGGCCCTGCACCTTGCCTGGACAAAATAGTAGAGCTGGCCCTGGTGGTGTGAGTGTGGGTGACCCAGATCTTAGAACCCTAGAGCAGGAGAA
>CABHPR010128598.1:0-11731 GCA_902168415.1 Peromyscus melanophrys | reverse complement strand
TATCTTAAAGCAGAGTGACCGAGAGACGGCAAGCAAAGTCCTCAAGCAGTTAATAAGCCTGAAGACAGTGCATATACCTGGATATAAAAATATGAAAAATAATATAGCCATATGGATCCTTCAGAAATATCTTTTTGTGAAATCATGTGTAGCTGAATGAGTGTTTGCTTAGCACACACAAGGTCCTGAGTCCACTCCTCAGCAGAACTAAAAAAAGGAGAGAAAGAGAAGAGGTGGGGCTTCTTGGATGGTTTATTTTTATTCTTAAGGTGTATCTGGAAAAAGAAGAGGCATAAATACAGATAATATACAATTCAATTCAAACCTAAGTCAAGGCATATCTACCTAGCAAGGAGGAAATTAACTGCTCAGTCCATTAAAAAAAATATTTTGTCTACTGCTACTATATTGTACCAATTTCCGACATTTTTAAGGTGCCCAAAATATCTACATTTAAAGAGATTAAAGTTCTGGGACTGGATAAGTGGCTCAGCACGTAAAGGCACTTGCCACCAAGCCTGATGACCTAAGTTGATTCCTTGGACCCACACAGTGGAAAAGAGAAATGACTCCTGCAAATGTGTGCTATGCTGGGTGTGCCCCCCCCACACACAAAATAAACAAAATTGATAAAATGTTTAATCGATGAAGTTCTGAAGAATCAATGAAACGAGGCGATATTATCATTGAAATAGTCTCCCAAGTGTTGATATGAAAAAGAAGTTGGGCACAAACTTCCTGGCCTTTCTGGGAGTTTTCTTTAAAGCAAAATGAATTAAGCAAAAATATATTTTGCTGTAACAATTTCAGGACTAGAATGATATAGCTATTAGAATGATATAGTTAGACTGGGTGTGAAATTGCCAGCCTTTGATTCCAGCATTTGGGAGGCAGAGGTAAGCAAATGTCTGGGCTCTGGGCCACTGGGTGCTACATGGTGAGACCCTGGTCCCCACTGAGTGGCATGGATTTAAACTCAGTCATCAGCCCGCCTCTTGAGAAAGCAGGGTTGCCCAAAAAGATGAAGGACTGGAGTGTGCGTAGAAAAAGACCCTCCGTTTGGCAGAGTCTCACTTTCCTGGTGCCATTTGCTCACACTGCAGCCTCCAAAAGAAGTAAGAAGTTGAGACTGACTTCTACACTGCACAAACATTTAACTTGTCATAATACCATCCCATCAAACAGTCTTCCCAGCCAAGGTGGTTCCCTAGTGTCCCTCCTCAACACAGCCATCTCCCTCCCGTGGATAAATAAAGGCAGTCAACTAAGGCCAGGCTGCCTCCTCCAGGAAAGAGCATCTTCAGAAATGAAGGTACAAAGTCTATGGCATAAACCCACCTGTTCCCAAGCATTTTTATTAACACCCGGATTCAAACAAGGCAAAGTTAGGGAGTTACAGCTACCTGGTGAGTTTGAGAAAAGGCAACCTCTAGTTTTGTTTGGTGACAACTGGAATTTAATAAATTAAAAATGTCTGGCTCATATTTATAAAGCACCATGTTTCCACACAGTGAAACCACAGCAGAGGTAACAAGCCAGACACCAGACTAAACACCTCAGAACTCACTGCTGTCGATCATTTGTGGTCCCTACTTTTCCGGTGTCTGTCTGCACTACCAATTCCCTCAATTTGTGAAGGGCCTAGCTCTACCGGCAACCCACCTCCTCAGCTTCCCAGCCTAGCTGCCAAGCCTCTCTTACTCTCTTGCTCTCTTACTGCTGAGCCGCTAGAGCTCAGCAGCTTCCTCCTTCCTTCTCCACTTTTCCCCCCTCACACCAACTTCAGCAACACCCAACAGTCCCAAGCTTCCCAGAACGGTATTTAGACAGCCTCGGGCCAGGGAGTGAGGGACAAAGAGCAGCTGCTCCGGGCAGCAGCTGGAGAGGGTGGTGAGGGCAGCTGGGGACTCCAGGAGGCGGCCCAGACAGCCCCAGGGCAGCCCAGGGACCAGCCCAGCCCCGAGAGCGCCAATCTAGGGGAGCGCGTCCAGAGGTCCCCCAACCGCGCAGCCCGGAACCTTCCTGGCCTGTCCCATACACCTGGGCGGTGGCGACAAAGTGCTAGAGACTCCTGGAGGAGGACATAGTAGCAGGGACAGGCGATCAAGAAAGTCCCCGCGAGCAAAGACCCCCTCGCCTTCCCGCCCCAGCCCGCACACCTGGACCAGGTGGCCACCCTGCTCCCTCAGGGCGCTCTCGAGGACTCGACGGCTGCGGGCGGGCTCCGGGGGCTGGAACCGCTGCGACGCGAGACTTCACTCCTCCATCCTGGGAGCCGGCAGCACGTTACAGTCAGCAGTGCACTTCCTGTTTCAAAAAGAGCGAGAGAGTGTGTTGGCCGAGGGGGGCGCGGAGCAGCCGCCGAGCAAGCCAGCGAGCATGCGAGCGAGGGGCAGCGGTTTGCATAACCGGCCATCTAGCCTGCGATGGCCCCGCCGGGGTCCGCACCACCCGGCTGGCTTCCCCGGGCCCGGCCTCCCCCTGCCGGCCGTGGCTCCAGTCCTCCGTTCCAGTCCGAGCTGCAGGACGCACCTCCCTGCCTGCCGCGGACTCCACGCTCCCGGCTCCCTCGGAGTGGGCAGCGGGCACTTGGCCTTCACTTCCCTCCAGCCTCACCTCCCCTACCCTGCCTCCGCCTCCCAAGAGAAGAATCACCTCCGGGAAGGTGTAAAGACAAAACCCGAGCTTTGCCCGGGGAGAGGAGGCTGCGAGTATGCAAATCTGGGAAGTTCGGCGCTACATCCCAGCAGATCCACGCGCAGCAGGGAGCTAGCTTCAGGATGGGAAATTACTTGTCTTGTGCTGACTCAAGAGAGAAGCGTGTGCACAGCAGCCGCAGCAGAGCTGTCACGAACTGGGGGTGGGAGTTGAGGGGGGCACCTGGCAAATGAGTTCCTCCTTGGGACACCATTCAGATCAAGGCAAACGTGCATTCATGCACCAAATCCCCCCCCACCCCCCACCGCCAACATAACCCTAAACTTTTCTTCTATGTGGTTACGAATCACAGAAAAGTTCTGAGATCACGTTCATTTTGGTCAAACTCCGACTTGATTTCCTTTTCTATTAGTTTTTAAATGTATTTATGGCGGGGGAGGTGGGCGGCGCATGCGTGCCACAATGCACGTGTGGCAGTCAGAGGACAACTTTCAAGAGGCCGCTCTCTCTTTCCACCACGTGGGTCCTGGGGCTCTACCTTAGGTGACAGTTAGGCTCGGTGGCAAGTGTCTTTACAGGCTGGCCCTGACTTAAAGGAACGTTAGAATAGTAAAACTAAGGTACACGTGGAGGGGTGGGGGCGGGGTCGCGGCGGGAAGTGACTCGGCAGTAAAGGCACTTGCCACCAAGCTGGAGACCTACATGGTGGAAGGATAGAACCAATTTCCATAATTGTGTGCCAGGGCGCACAAGTGCCCACATGCACAGAAATAAATAACTATTTTTTTTAATTTGTAAAAATGTAAACAGGTGGCTAAAAAATCTACCAGAGTCAAGGGTTTGCCAGTTTGGGAAGCTGGCCAGAGTTTGCAACCTGGCTGCCCCTGGAACCTCTCAAGCAATGGACATTTAACAGATGGTTGTGGCATCAGCCTGTTGGTCTCAGTAAGCTGGTCTGGTTTCCAAACCCCAAACAGAACAGAAACAATACATTTGTTTCCAAACCCCAAAAAGAACAGAAACAATAAACTCTTGATTATTCTGTATCAAAAGCTAAGCTCTGGCAGTAGAAGAAACAGTGCAAACCGAAGTCCTACTCAGTGCTCGACAGATCTCATTCTACTCCCTTCTAGGTCCTAAGATCTCCCAGCAGATCTGTAAAAACCTTGCTCTCATATTCCCAGAGGAGGAAGCAGGGTCAAGAAGTTAAGTAACCGACCCGATGTCTCGGTTACAGAGTGGTCCACTGGAGAGTTGGATACAGGTTTTTGCTAAGTATAAAATCTGGGTCATTTCCTCTACACTCTAAATTCCTAAGACAATAGTGAGTTCTAGGGGAAAAGTCAAGCCAAGACCATCTGGGATCCATCCCTTGTCTCAGAACGATGCTGTAATTCTGTGCTCCCACCGTGGGGTGCGCTGGGTTTTTCACCCACCTGATTTTGCAAGTACCTTGATGACTCAAGCAGGGGACATGGTCTGTGAGCCTTTTCAGAGTTACTTGGTAGCAGAGGTTCAAGAGGTTCTGATGGCCACTCACGTGCCAAGGTACAAAGTCTGTCCAGTGCAGAACCCAACTTGCTAATATTTGTCCCGTGAATTCCTTTTTGTCTAATGGGGCAGTTTTTAAAAAGCCAAATGCTGCGTTACAAAACTGAATCCCTGCCTGAAATTTTTAGGAAAATAGTTGTCCGTGTCCTGCTGTCCATGTCCTCCCGCATTAGCACTTATTTCGGGCTCATCTGTCCACAGCATGGAGCTATCACTCTCCAGGCACAGGCTAAGAAATGAAACATCTCTTTAAAAGTGTCCTGGCAACAATGGCATTCCAGACACCTACTAAGAACACAAATTGTGCTGGGTGGTGGCGCACACTTTTAATCCCAGCACTTGGGAGGCACAGCCAGGCAGATCTCTGTGAGTTCGAGGCCAGCCTGGGCTACAGAGTGAGTTCTAGGAAAGGCTCCAAAAGGCACGGAGAAACCCTGTCTCAAAAAAACAAAAACAAAACAAAACAAAAGAACACAAATTGCATCTCTCTGGCCCCGCCCTTCCCCTGCACACACTACAGCAGCACAGTCAGGAGTTGTAGGGAACAGAAATGAATTCAGATATGGCAGAGACTGGGCAGAGGGGCCACAGGGATCCCTCAAGCCGTCGGTCCAGGAGGGCTTATTACTGAAACTTTCCGAGCAGAATTCTTTTAGGCCCTGCTCTGCCCACCAGCTTCCCATTGCCAAAGCTGACACATCCCAGCTCTTCAATGCTTTTGACAAACTTAATGCTTCTTCCCAAAGGGCTACCCATCACTTCTCTGCCCCAAAGTCCCCAGTGAGGGGGGAATTTGGAAGGCATTAGCTCAACATTTCCTGCAGCTTAAAACCTGTCAATAATCATCAGCTAAAGGTGGGGTGGCACATTCCTTTAATCCCAGCATTAGGCAGAGGCAGGCAGATCTCTGTGTGTTCAAGGCCAGCCTGATCTACAAAGTGAGTTCCAGGACACCCAGGAACCCTGTCTCGAAAAACAAGAAAACACAAACCATTAGAAGCAGCACCTTTAAAGGATATAACTCCACTCTTCAAACATCTTCTCCAGTTACTCACTGTAACTCTGGGAGTCCATAGGGTAATCTCTGAAGAAAAACAACTTATGTTGTTGTTGTTGACAGGGTTTCTCTATGTAGCCCTAGCTGGCCTGCAACTCACTCTGTAGACCAGGCTGGCCTGGAACTTGCAGATCTGGCTGCCTCAGTCTCCCAAGTGCTAGGATTAAAGGAGTTCACCACCGCTCCTGAAGAAAAACATAACTCTGAGAAAAAGGCAAGGAGGGCCTGGAGAGATGGTTCATCAGGGAAGAGCACTGGATGTTCTTGCAGAGGACACAGGTTCAATTCCCAGCACTCACACCTCAGCTCTCAACCACCTGTAACTCCAGGGGCTCCACTGCCCTCTGCTGGCCTCCTCAGGCACGAGGCATGAACATGATACAGGGAGATACATGTAGACAAAATACACATATAAAATAAAACTTAAAAATATTTTTTAACAATTCACACACACACACACACACACACACACACACACACACACACACACACCCTCTTAAAGGAAGACTAGGTAGATATTTTGGTCGGTACAATGCTTACTGTGTAAGCATGAGCACTGAGTTCCAGTCTCAGTACATATAAAAAGCCAGGTATGGTGATGTGAGGGTATAATCCCAGGGCTGGTGAGTTGTAGACAGGAAGATACTCGGGACTCCCAAGTCACCCAGCCTGGCAGAGTCAGTAAACCCCAAGTCCCTTGAAAAACTTTCTCAAAAAGCAAGGTGGATGGTTGCTCAAAAATGATGCCCAGCTGACCTCTGACCCCCACACATATATACCTGCATGCAAACACACATACCTGCATGCCACACACATTCTCTGCATGTTTGCGAAGAAACAAACAGCAAAGCAACATAACCTATTGCCTCACAGAGCCTTAATTTCTACGTGAGCTCACGAGATCACACCATCTTGCTTTTCAAAATCTCCCCTAGATCTGAGACATTTAGTCATTAATGTAAGAACAGTAGCCACACTTCCCCTAGATCTGAGACATCCAGTCATTAATGTAAGAAGTCAACAGTAAGCCACACCTCCCTTAGTTCTGAGACATTCAGTCATTAATGTAAGAAGTCAACAGCTGGGTGATAACACTATGATACACAGATCCCACTGAGTACAACAGTCACCAATGTGCTGCTAAACCCTCCACATGCACCAGGCTTATGCACATCGTATCCCACACCCCAGGCCCAGCTGTCCTTCAGCTCTTTCTGTGATGCATAGAACAGTGTTTCCTCTTCTACTGCCCAAAGGGGAAAAAGCTGAAATCACAGTGTGAGCAGAAGAGAAAAAAGCGTGCTTCTAGGTGGGTAGAAACTGAAAGTGGAAATGGTCACGGCAGCACATTCCTGTAACTGCCCTGCATGCTGGAGGTGCGAGAGGAGGATCAGGAGAGCCATCACGACACGGAAGCTTGAGGCCTTCCATACATGTCTCAAAACAAAGAACTAACAACACAGCTGGGCAGTGGTGGCGCACACCTTTAATCCCAGCACGCGGGAGGCAGAGCCAGGCGGATCTCTGTGAGTTCAAGGCCAGCCTGGTCTACAGAGCGAGATCCAGGACAGCCTAGGGCTCTTACACAGAGAAAACCTGTCTCAAAAAAAAAAAAAAAGCTGCAAAAAAGAACTAATAACACTGATTTTAGAAGAATTAAGGGAGAGGTGAGGTCTTTGAAAGCCTCTTCTCCCTCAGAACCAATACCCAGGGCATTGCAAGAGCCATTTTAAAGGCTGTAAATAAAGCTACCTTCTCTCCAAAGCAACGCTGTTCGCTCTTCATCTTAAGTGAAGCATCGCTTTGAAGGTTGGAACTTTTCTCTGTGTGGCTATCAGTATGAATGTCAGACTGATGTGGAGACGTGAGAAAGAAAACCAACAAGCTGTCTGGTTCCCAAAGAGATGCCCTCTGTAGCCCCAGCCTTCGCGGCAGATGTTGCCGCCTGAGCTCTCCCTTCAGGAGAACACCGGGTGCAGTACATTCTGGGAAGGTGGACCCTGGCACTGAGGCCAAGTCCTGCCCTTTCTAAAACCTGGCCTACAGCTTTCAAAGAAGCTGTTCTCGAGCCAACTGGCTGGTTCAACTGGCATGTCCCCCAGAGAGCTATTACCATCTTCACGGAGCCAGGACGAGTGTCCCTTCCCAGGCAAAGTGTGTAACACAGGGCTGCAAATCATCTTTTAAGAGCTGGGTATTCTAAGCTTCCAAATACAAGAGTCATGAATCTCCTCACTTCAAAGAAAATTAATATCCCACAGGCCTCACCATCCCAGACCAACCTACCCCACAGAAGTCTCCCAACAGCCTGGGCAGGAGGAGGTCAGCACAAGCGGGGGAACCACAGATGTTGATTTTCTTTTCTTTTTAACTTATTTGTGTGTGTGAGTGTTCGCCTGCAGGTGTGTGTGTGCACCACATTTATTTTACGACTGATGTCACAGGACCAGTAGATGCAAGTAAGGTTCAGTATGCTCAGGGGCTACAGTCAAGCATTGCTGTATCTAATTAACAAGACATGTCCTGCAATGAACTGTGATGGACAAAATTATAATACATGCTGTGCATGTCCTCTCTGATTCTTTGGTTCGCAGGTCAATGTCCGTGATTTTGAGGCTCACACACAGGAAGGGTAAAAGAGGACAAAGGTTAGACAGGGTGTGGTGGTTACTTCTGCCTGTAATCCCAGGGCTCGGAGACGAGACTAGAGGATCAGAAGTTCAAGATCATTCTCTCCTACATATCAAGTCTGAGGCCAGTGTGGGCTGCATGAGGCCCCATTTCAAAAACAAAACAAAACCAACCAGTAATAACAAAAAAGATGTCGCACAAGTTTTGTTAAATCCAAATACCTTCAAACAAAATGTTCCTAGCAAAGACATCACAGGGAACATTGGCTCATCTGCTGACTGCTGACCACGTGTGCTGAGCATTTTTCTTCAGAACGCATGTTTTATCCATTCACCTTCTATGCTGGGTATCTCAGCTTCCTTCCGTAAAGCATTGTTTTTATTTTCTTGGTACATTCTCACTTCTAAGTGACTTATTGAAACCCAAGCAACTTAAAAACAATTCATCCTAACAAGCCCAATAGAATTACTAAGGGAGCAGCACTCTTAAGATGACTTTTTCAAAAAGCAGCCAGAGCACGCCTTGATCTCAGCTCAGGAGGCAGAGACAGGGAGGTCACAAGTTCTGAAGGCTGGAGGCATTGCACAGAAACAGATACTTAGCAATCCCCAGGAAAAAATAAAAATAAAAAGACTGGGTTTATGTGCACACGAGTAGCTAACACAGCCAACCACACATTGAGAGGTGGGAGCAGCAGAGTCGACAGGGCATAAGGCACACGTAACCCTATCCTGACAACGTCCGTTCTTAATCACCGACTACTTCAAAGACCACAGGAGGAAACACGGGCTGTGAAAAGTGGATGGTACAGAGTTAAAGAGTTTGGTTTTCATCCCTTTTACTTTCGATGAACAGCCATGGTAAATGGCATGAAATAAAAATAAAAGTACCCAGAAATTATAAACTTTTGAAAGCTGATGGTCAAAGTTTGATTTATTTATTTGTTTGTTTGCTTCTGGTTTTTTGAGACAGGGCTTCTCTGTGTAGCTCTGGGATGTCCTGGAACTCACTATGTAGAGCAGGCTGGCCTCGAACTTACAGAGATCTGCCTGCCTCTGCCTCCCAAGTACCAAGATTAAAGACATGTGCCACTACACCCACTGTAAGGATCAATTTTTTAAAAACTAACTCTGGCTCAAAAATGTCAATCACGTCACATATATTACACCATTTACAGCCTCCAACAGCCCTACTAAATTATCTTGATAAAGTGTCAGGAAACAGAAAGAACTGCTGAGTTTGCCAAGTCATGTTGCTAGCGAGTCCTAGAACTACACACCCTGGTGGGCCACCGTAGCTGCGTTTTGTTTTTCTATCTTCTTGAAACATCTCACTGGGTAACTCCAGCTGCCTGGAACTCACTATGTAGACCAGGCTACTGTTCAACTCATCCAACTCAGACAGATTCTCCTGCCTCTGCCTCTGCCTCTGCCTGCCTACCTCCAGTGTTGAGATAAAGGCCTGATCAGGGTGTTTACATTTTAACAAAGTACCAACAGGACACCCTGAGGGCGTGCTTTCCCCAGATGAGGGAGTCCAGTGTCATGGTTACGAGTAGGGTGAAAGCCCCTGACTTTCCTTTCTGCGGCAACAATGGAACCACTGGCCACAGGGTGCTGCAAAGAAAGCTTCTGAAGGGCAGAAATCCTGAGTCTGATAAAAGTTGCAGAATAAAAGAACACTGAAAAGAAAGTGATATTCACAGCAAGACCGGCTGATTCCTCAGCCTGACAGAACCTTAGTTTTCCAGACTGTAGGATGCCAGGTTCGGAGGCAAATGGACTAGTTAACTGCAGGAAGCCAGACCAACTATATACTGCACGTCCTCAGATCTTGGTAAAGCAGCTGATACAGTGTCCTAGGCAGTCAGGATCCCTGACCAACTGCAACTTCTGTAGCCCCAAGAATGACAGAGCAATGAGGCAGCCTACAGAGGCAGTGGAATCATTTACTAGACAGAGAAAGAAAAGGGCCAGAAGGAATAGCATTTAATCTCTATTCAGAAGTAACTTAGAAATTATTCACACTGGTGTAATCAAATTAGCACATAACACTAATTTGGGAGGTGTGGGAGGGGCAAATGAGGGCGAGCAATGGGTTTCGTTAAATCAACAGGGACTGTAGAGAAAACACATTGACGCACTGTTGTGCTCACTTGAATTTGCAAAGGAGGGGCTGAAGATGTCCATGCACAGTAACTACTTAGCCCTAGCCCTGGGATGTCAAGACAGAGGGAATGGACAGGGAATAGTTTAAAGGGGCTGAGGCTGATCACCATCCAAAACAACCCTATTCACTGCCCATCCCCAGGAAAGTTCTAGACAAATGACATCCCTTTAGTGAAAAGGAGTTGCTTAGCAAAACCCTAGGAAAAGGAGGGCTCAGAGACCGAATGAAGGCCAGATGAAGCCAATGCTGTGTGCGCAATCTGGCTGCGGTACAAACGTGGCTGGGACTGGAGGTCATGAGAACAGTTTCTGGATACATGTTGGGACAGATGAAGGGCAGCAGAGACGGGGGTAGGGGTGGGGAAGTGGGGGAGGGGTGGAGAGCTAAAACTTGGACTAACCTTGTTTTTCTAAGCATAAATTATCATTTCTAGTTTCTTGAATGCAGAAAAATAGCTTCTCCATCGATAGAACTGTTTACCTTCCCAGCAAAAATTATACTTCAAAACTTAGTAGTTGAGGGAGCTGGAGCTGTTTGTGGTGTATCTGCCTAGCATGCATGAGGCCCTGGCTCTGGTCCCCAGGAGAGTATAGACTGGGCATGGTGGTCACCCTTGGCTACATAGGAGGTTCAAGGCCACACTGAGCTACAACCTTGCCTCAAATGTTAGCAGTTGCTACAAAGTTCAACAGAGAAGAGTGGCCCAGTTACAGAGACGCCTTTAGCCCCGGCACTTAGGAAACCGAGGTGGACCTCTGTGAGTCTGCAGCCAGCCTGGTCTAAGAGGCAGTTTCTGGTCAAGCCAGGGCTACATAATGAAACCCTGAGAAGAAAGAGGAAGGGAGGGAGGAGGGAGGGGAGAGGGGAAGGGAGGGGATAAGAAAAGTCTCCAAATGGCCTGTGCTCAGTGGGTCACAGGAAATGTCCAAGTGAGCATCTTGGAGCGCCTAAGAAAATGAAGAATGAACTGATAACTAAGAACGGGTAGGGAAAGCCCCCACCCCTGGGATATGGGCTCCAGCTATATCCCAGCAGGCTTGCTGATGTAAGCAAGGCAAACGTCTAGAAAATAAAAAGCCCTGAAGGAGGGGCACTGCAACTGAAACTTCCTAGGTCAGTCACTCTCCGCACCTCAAATGTGGTTTATGCAGCTGTTTTCAAAAGGAGCGGTCTCACCAAGGAAGGAAATCGGGAAGGAGCATCTTTGAGCGGCTGTTACTGGCAATCACAGCAGCAGCTACCTTTGACCAGGACCGTGATTTGTGATTATCCTCTCACGAACCACACACGCACATCTTCATGTTAGAGGAAGCCATGTCAGTTTGCCTTGGTCCTCGTCCTTGATCAGCTAGTGACACAGAAGGGCTGAAATGTGGGCGGGACTCCAGAAGACAGAGAGCCAACAGTAAACCTCACATCTTCCACTTCCTTCCAATAAACAAAGAAGGAGAGAAATTTCACACAATGGTATGAAAAGCAGAACCCTGATAGATTCTAGATAGCAGTGGGAAAACAGATGTGAAAAACAGCTGTGCAATGACAATGCTCTGAAATTACTACTTATTTACGTTTACAGGGAATAAAAAACACGCTATGGGCCTGGGAGGTGGCTCAGTTACTGAAGTGCCTCTCGTGGGGCTGGAGAGAGGGCGCAGTGGTTAAGGA
>CABHPR010128597.1:0-28867 GCA_902168415.1 Peromyscus melanophrys | reverse complement strand
TGTGTGTGTGTGTGTGTGTGTGTGTGTGTGTGTGTGTGTGTGTTGGGGGAGTATGACTAACACAGATGCCATTTTTCCAGCGGGTAGAATTTGCCAGTGCCCACAAGCTTTCCACGTGCTGTCTACTTTCTCTCATGTCTCCGTTCTTGCACTGTTCTTTGCTTAGAGGGCCAGCTCAGCAGCAGGAACTATTTTCCTAATCCTGGTTCTGTTGCCTTCCACAAACTGGGTGACCTTAAGCAAGTCACCAAGTTCCCATAATCCTCATCTGGTTTGTGTATAAAACAGGTGGACTGTGAGAATTAACTTAGCTGATATATGTAAATCCTTGAGAATGTTGTTCGGGTATAGTAGAGAACCAATGAAAATATGGTTTAGAACATGACTCCAAAAGCTTTGGTGGGGAGTTCTGAAAATGTAGACTTGTTTAATGCTGTGCAGTATACCAGAACAGAAACCAGGGATAACAAAGAACCAATAATAGGTAATTAATATGGTGTCCCACACATGTTCCCACATCTCATGTTTTTATAATTCTTTTCTTTTTATTATTCTTTTACTATTTTCTACCTCTAGGTCACCTTGTGATTCTGTGTAGAATAGATAAAGTCTCAATAACATATCAAGTTGTTAGACACAAGACAGGTGAGCACACTAACAACTTGACTGACCATGCTCATGGCTGGGTTCTGGCGCATGCTTGTAATTGAATGACTAATCTGCAAAAATGAGAGTGGCAGTTGGCATGTACATCTGGATTACCGTGTAATTCCTGAATCATCACCAAAGCCAAGATTAGTTCTTTAATGTATGTCTGTGTGTTAGATAACAAAGGGGAGAGAGGAAAGAAGTAAGGGAGGGGGGAGGGAGGGAGGAAGAGAGGGAGGGAGGAAGAGAGGGAGGAAGGGAAAAAGGTGGGGAGGAAGAGAGGGAGGAAGAAAGGGAGGAAGGGAAGGAGAGGAGGGAAGAAAGGAGGGAGAGAAAGGATACTTACACTTAATAGAATTCAATGCTTATTGTTTTGTAATGCACTGATTCAATATTTAGTTTTACGAATAAATAAAATATTAAATTATACAGACAATTTAAAAATATATGGAATGGAGAATCAAATAAAGAGGAGAAGGGAAGAGTGAGGTAAAGGAGGGAATATGAGAAGAGACAGCTAACTCTAAGGGCTATTTGAGGGTCATATGGAAACCTACTAAAGTAGAAGCATCTTAAAATATAAACATATATGAAGGTGATCTAAATAGAATTTCCAAATAATGGAAGAGATGGTGCCCTAACTTAACATCTCTTGCCACCAAATAAAACCTTGAGTACCAGGAATGATTTACACATAATCAAGTTGCTGGCCAAAGGAGCCTGGAAACTCCCAAACAACCTAGACTATTGTTCTCCACAAACTGATGGTGAGACTCTATTCCTGAAGATAACGCCTACATAACTCACTGAACACAGAGAAATTGAGCTGATGCCTATATAGAACCTTTACCCTTACTGACTAGTGTTCATATTACTGGAAGGTGTTCTGTACACTACCAGAAGAGAAAGAGAAACACCAACCCAGCTACAAATCCTATCTACAATGGTGACCTGTATGCAAGATACATTAGTATAATAGTGGCACCAAAGTTGTGGAAGTAACTAATCACTATCTGATTGGATTTAAGGCCCACTCCATGAGATGGAACCCATGCCTAACAGTGCTAGGGTGAGCCAAAAACCTGAGACGTGAGAGGTCAGAGACCTAGGAGAAAACCAAATACTACTGCTCTGCTAATAGGAACATAGCAATAAAATGACTCCTAATGACGTTCTGCTATACTCATAGATGAGTATCTAACTCAGCCATCATCAGAGAAGCTTCCTATTGCAGTAGATGTGAATAAATACAGAGACGCACAACTGAACAATGTGCAGAGTGAGAGATCTCTGAATACTCAGTCATAAATAGGGTATCTCGATCAAATCCCTCTCCTCAAGGCTTAGGGAACTCTGCAGAAGAGGAGGCAGAAAGACTGTAAGAGTCGGTGGGGATGGAGGACATGAAGGCAACAAGGCCTTCTCGACGCAACAGGAATGGCACACACATGAACTCACAGAGACTATGGCAGCATGTACAGATCCTGGACAGGTTCAACCCAGATGGGGCCCCAGCACTGAGAGGGGAAGTGGACACCCATCCTCATCCCTACCCCAGAGCTCTCCCCAACTGGTAACAACCCCCAAAGGGAAAATTAATTTTCTCCAATGGAGCGTTACTGGATATACAACCGCTCTTAAGGGCAGGCCCCAGGTCCCGCAGTAGATAGCCAACACGAAGCAAACTAAATGGTAGTCTTAGAGGGGTTTTGGGTCTCATAATACTTTGGGCTTTTTTTTAACCCTATAGATCATTTGTTTATATATTATGGTTTCCGATTTTATCTTTTTATGGAATTTCTGTGTGTCTCTGTGTCTGTATGTGTTTCCTGTGCTTTTCCTTTGGCTCTTTTTTGCCCCTTATTGTTTGTTTGGTCACATACAGGTTTGTTGATGTTTTTATTATTTTTTTAGGTTCCCATTTGTTTTCTAATGATACAGAGAAAAAAAGAGTATGGATTTGGATGGGTGGGAAGGTGGAGCGGGGGTCTGGGAGGAATTGGGAGAGGGGGAAACCCTATTCAGAATATAGTTTAAAATTATCTACTTTCAAATATGTATACTGGGTATTTTCTATTTCATATTATTTATAGTAAATCAAGTACAATTCACCCAGAAGCTGTCTGACTCTGTACCATGAGTCCCTCTGTCGCAAACTGGGACCTAAGGTAACACACAGATAAAACTGCAGCTAACAGTATGTTCTTAGCACAATTGCCGAGCCCAGGCCAGAGAGCAGTTGAGCTTTACCCAGTCTCGGGCCACTACCTAATCAGACCATAGCCAGATGAAGCAAATGGCTCCTCACACCAGACTCAAGTAAGGCTAATCCAGACTTGTACCTGTTTCCATACAGGACCTCCTTCTTCTAGCCATGCTTCCTGCCTGCCCACTGCTGAGCCCAGTCCTGGCTCAGGGCTGACTCATCAGCTGTCTTTTGCTGGAACAAACTGCTAACTCTAATATGTCCATGGTTTTGCTTTTAGCAGTTGATGTGCTAAGAACTTTTAATGAGGCCAGAGATAGTTGTTAATCATCTTTCATATGCTGCGTGACACTTTAGGCAGAAGTTTAGAAATGCAGCCAGGATAATGGACTGGACTTCAACTCAGAGGGAATAACAGACCATTCTGAACAGTCTTGTTATTCAAAGTGCTTAACAGTAGAGTCAAATTCTGATTTTTAAAGCTTGGGAACACATTTTCATAACCTCCTCAGTGCTCCTGTGCCTGGCCTCCTGGGGAGAGCTGACAAGGTCAGACAATAAATGAAAGGACTCTCTGTAGGTTCGCAGAAACGACTTGCTTTTGAGAATGTGACTTAAACGTCTTCTGTATGCTGTGGCTTCCAACTCCACCGCAACACAGAACAGAGCCTTTCTGACTGTTAAGGTGATGCGCAAACCCACAGGGGTCCAGCTTGCTGGCAGAACATCCTCTGTTCCCACATGCCCCGGGTGGTCTTGGCTTCTTTAATTACCAATAGAGTGTTGCCAACAAGTTAGACAGGAAAGGCCTATTAACATTCTTGTGTCCTTGTGTGCTGACAGAATACACCCAGCCTGTATCTTCAGGAAAATCAACCCACCCCACTCTCAACACAAAGTAGTAGTTATCCTACCGGATTTCATTTATGAGCTAGGTAGAGATCATGTTTAATCTCGTTAAACATATATTCCTGGATACCACCTGAAATTCATGTCCAGGAGGTCGCAAAAGGTTCTGCTGTTCTCAAACACCACAGGTGATCTTTCAGATATGTTATTCATAGAATACACTTTGAGAAGAGCTACCTTTAAAAGACTAACTAGACCTTTCTTGCTATATATTTATCACACCATGCCAATATGCTTTATCAACTAAGCTGTCATCAACCATCAAGAATTATCATGTAACAAAGCAGAGTTAGTTGAACACTATATATGTCATTTTGTTTTGTTCTGTTTTGTTTTCTTTGATTGAAACAGGGTCTCACTATGTAACCCTAGCTGTCCTGGAACTCACTCTGTAAACCATGCTGTCCTCAGTCTCACAAGTGCTGAGGATTAAAGGCATGCACTCACTACTACACTTAACCCCCATAAGCCACTTTTGAAAAGAAACAATCACACAAAATAGTTATCTGGACGAATTTGTAAAATATCCACATTACTAACCGAAAATTGTCGATCCCCTTTTATTCCTAACCAAGCTGTGGAGGTGTGAATGAGAAGGCTCCCACAGGCTCATGTATTTGAATGCTTGGTCCCAGGTGGTGGTGCTGTTGGGAATGTGTAGGGGGTGTGGCCTTGCTGGGGGAAGCATTCCCGTGCAGGCTTTGAGAGTTTGATGAATCTGAGCCACTCTTACTTTGTGCCTTCTGCTTCATGCTTGCAGTTCAAGATATGAGCTCTCAACATTGAATGCCTGCCACTTACCGCCATGATGGACCCTTATCCCTTTGGAACTGTAAAGCTAAACAAACCCTTCCTCCTATAAGCTTGCCTTGGTCACGGTACTTTATCTCAGCAGTAAAGAAGTAATGAGTACACACACCTTTTCCTTTATAACTCAGGGGCTGTGTATAAAGGGACCACACCTAACAACCAGGGGTTTCAAAAATGTTTCACAAATTCTCCCGGACATCACTGCCTCACCAGGTGTCTCACTGGATGCATCCTCCTTTCTCTTAGGAGGCCAGCTATCTAGCAAGGTAAGCTGCTGAAACAGCAGATGAAAAGAAACAATAATACATTATTTTCATCATGGTGGAATTCTAATGTCTTGTATTTGTCCGTGATAAAGTGAAATTTCCAATCTTAACATTTAAGTCTAGTGCCCTGTGTGTTTATTTAATAAAGGCAACTGTTAGAATGTGGAGACTCCTACACTATCAGGCTAAAAAAAAAAAATCTAAGTTTATTTCAAATGCCCCTTTTGTAACTCGTTAATATCAGGTAGGTAGAGTAGGAGAAGAAAGAAAATATATCAGCAACATTCATAATTCCTCAAAAACCAGTTTCGATGAATAATGTCTATTACTAACTACCCCGCATTCACTCAGCTTCGATATATAATTGACTTACTTGGGAATACCACTGCAAAGATTTCATGTCAGGTAGTCATGGTGACATTTGAGCTCTTATAAGAAAATAATACAGAAAGGTACAAAAAAGGCTTTCCTTTTCTTACATAAGCCCACACAAACACAATGTGAATATAAGCACTGAAAAGTCAAACCCCTAAGATTTTTATAATCAAATGTGATATAAAATGGCACAAATTTCAAAGGCACTCTTAATTGAAAATAAAGGAATTACAAAACAGGTGGAAGTTTCCTGTGGCATAATAAATTTAACGAAGGCATTAAGTCAGGAACTGGAAATGAGTAAGAATCACAGCAGATGTCTGCCTGGGAAGGAAGCAAACGCTCAAAAAATAAGAGAGCTTTCTCCCGTGAATTCTCAGCTCCATTCCAGACGTGCGACCTTGAAAAGACACTATGTGTATTATGTGTATGGTGGAGTTCATCTTATGAAATACAGCAGAAGAAACGGTGCTTTAAAACCAACACACAGTTCAAATAAACACAGATGTTTGGTTTGGATGTACTCACTGTATGAAAGATATAGAGGAATGTGCCAGATACTGAGTTAGATATCACTGTTTACATTAAATCATTCCTCTTATAATAATACAATCGTTTAACACACGTCTGGAAAATGCAACTATTGATCTTTGTATACAGTTTGTCGCAGGGATGAATAACTGCTCAGGAAAAGGTCTATTCTTTCACAAAATAATATGTAAATTACAGAAAAGTTCATTCACCTTTTGAACAGAAGCTGATGGCAGGAGCTTCTTAGTCCTTTAAATATTTTTTAACTACCATTTTACCACCTGTGCTAGACTTGAGGACATGCTACCTGCATCCAGAAAATGTTCACAACGATATTTGCTTCTTTGGGTGACTTCCTAGTTAATCCACTTACCTTTCCCACAAAAGTTCACTAAGCACATATTAAGTAGGTGGTGGGCACTTTGTTGGGCATGTCAAAGAGAAAGTAGTTCATGATATGAACACAACCTAACCGAATCTCCAAAAATGCCTCTGGTCTGTGGTCTCCCTCTAGTGCACAGTCTATATTTTAAATCTTGACTTATATATCTCTTAATAATCCAATCCTATGCTTTTTACCCAAATTTCATTTTTTTTTCTGTGCCTGACCAGCAGATGTTATAGCTGGAAAGAGGGTACAGGGTATTTCTAGATCACTCTAATGTCACACCACTGACTCCAAGATTAACTGGATAATCTTCACAAGAGTTAAGTAAACTTGATATTTTTTGCAGCTGTTATGGAAACTGAGTTACCAATCTCAGATGCTCCATGACACCTTGAAATCTACCAATGAAACTTCTACTTCATCCATCTTAGGACGTTCCTTCAGACCAGTGCCTGGTTCATTCACGCTTACTGTAATTTCTTCCACACAGCAATCCAAATTCTACTTTCCAACAGCTTCCAAGATCTACTTCAAGTTCCACCTTCTCCATCAGCAGACATGACATTCTGACTATTAAGAGGTAACTGCTGTGGGATGGTCTGTATGTCAAACATGTTGCTTATTGGTCAATGAATAAAACACTGATTGGCCAGTGGTCAGGCAGGAAGAAGTATAGGCAGGACAAGGAGGAGAGAATTCTGGGAAGTAGAAGGCTGAGGAGACACTGCCAGCCACCACCATGACAAGCAGCATGTGAAGATGCCGGTAAGCCACAAGCCATGTGGCAAGGTATAGATTTATAGAAATGGATTAATTTAAGATATAAGAACAGTTAGCAAGAAGCCTGCCACGGCCATACAGTTTGTAAGCAATATAAGTCTCTGTGTTTACTTGGTTGGGTCTGAGCGGCTGTGGGACTGGCGGGTGACAGAGATTTGTCCTGACTATGGGCCCGGCAGGAAAACTCTAGCTACAGGTAACTCCATCTAGGCACCTGCCAATCACAGTGGATGCTGACTGCAGGGCTGGGGCTGATGGCCCTTGAAATCCAGGTGTCCTCTTGCTTGCTTATTTGAAGGATGTAGGATGGCAGGAGAGGCCGGGGTTGGATCCTGGGGACAAGGGTCTGGTTGGCATCAGTTGAAGGTCTAGGTTGACAGGCTCTAGCAGCAGCTATCTAGTAACTCATTTGCATGGAAGCTCTTCTGCTACACATATTTCTGCTGAATGTCTCTGTCCATGAGTCGTCCAAGACACCAAGACCCACAGTGGTCCTTCTCTTCATCAACATCCAATGAGGGACCTATTTCATCCCTCCTGGCACCACTTAATTTTGTCTTATACTCTGATTTTCGGTGTCTAAGTCCTACTTCTAAAACTAGACAATGTCTGATCTCTATCATTAAATAAAGTATCCCAAAAGTATATGACCATGCTCTGTATCATTTATTATTCTTTGAAATGCTTTAATGGAATGATTTTCACTATATCCTTAGTTCTTATTAGAGTTACTATCTAATTACATAAATAACTTTTCTTATCTTTTAAATAATTTTAAGTTGGCTGTTTTATTCCTTTAGTATAAAAAAAAAACCTGAAAAGTTTATCTCTTGACATACTGATAGGATTCACAATATTCTCTCTCTCTCTCTCTCTCTCTCTCTCTCTCTCCCTCTCTCTCCCTCTCTCCCCTGACCACACTGGCTCATTCCCTTGCAGTGAGGCCGCGTGCTTGTGTCTTCCTGCTTGGTTAGAATTTGCTCCCCATACTGCAGGATTCTGTTTTGTAGTTTCTTGGCCTGCCCTAGAACTCTGTCTCATGCAGGAAAGAGTCACTGTTGACTTAGCTTTTGCATCAGCCTAATAGAAGAATGTTGACTTGTTTTTGTAATATCACAGGGCTCACTGCTCACAGTCCAAGGCAATAAGCAGATGTACAGAATAATAAAAAGAGTAAAATAAAAAGCTGAAATGTTTCTACTATAATTGGGGCAAAGTATGAAAATAAATGAAGCAAGAAAATGAAAATCTCTGAAAGGGAACTCATAAAAAGTGAAGATGATGATTCCACACTCAACCAGGTTGGATAATCTAAGCAACATTTGTACTGAAGGGCCACAATAACGGTTTGTTCTTAGGATGAATTTAAAAATCAATTTGATGTAATAAGGTATAATCAAAGAGTGATCATAATGTGAAAAAATAGAGTATATGTTGACCAGTATGCAAATTCATAAATGATGACAATAAGAATATAAGCCAAAGCAAAGACAGTGTTCTCTGAAGGTGTGCTAGATGGGCCCTCAGTAGATCATGTCAAATCCCATGAAGCCCACATGGATGCTGCAAGGCCTTCAAGTGATGTCCCAGACAGAAACATCCTGGGTAGGGGACTTGCTACATCTCTCACAACTGAGATTAAAAGATGCAAAGGCCATCTAAAAAGTGGAACTAGAGATGTGTCTGAGGAGTGATGCACTTTCCCCTTCTGTAATAAACATGAAATTAACAGGACACAAAAAGGATATGAAGAATTAAAAATTCCCACAGGACCTCCTCTGTATAAAATCTATAAGCAGTTGGGTTTTTGTTTGTTTGTTTGGTTTTTTGGGTTTTTTTTGTTTGTTTGTTTCTCCACTCTCTCCTGCCATGAATGTTTTCTTTTAGGAGCTAACAAGACAATGACGAAAATAGCAGATCTTTGAGCTCTTTGTGGACTAATGTAAGCAGCACCACATAGCTGAAGAAACCCCTGACACAAGCTAAGGAAGGTGATGACGTTGTCATTAGGAAGGCAGCCATGTTCTCAGTCGATCTGGAGTGACACTTTCACAGGTGGGCACGCCCTTGGGCCTTTGCAGGATGAGCAGCTGTGTGGCTCTGCACCCCATTATGTGGAGTTGGATGGGGTGCATCTGAATAACCGGTCAGCCTGCCTCCTTTCTCACTGCAAATACCTCCCTGTAATAGAGTCCTAAATGGCACTGGCAAAGTGAAAAAAGGCATTGCAAACAAATTTTGGTACATTTTCCCAAGTAGCTTTTAAAATAACTGCTACAATTTATATACCCAGAATGCTTATGAGTCAGCACAATTTTCCAAAATTGAAGACCATTAGGTTATACATCTTTGTTAAAATAATAGATATATAATAACTTTTCATTTTCCTTTATAAACTAATAAAACAGTAACTGAAATCATTTAGTGATTAAATCATTTAGCAACTAAAACTTTCATAATAGAAAGACTTTGTAACTATGTGAATATAGCTCAGTTCATTTGTGTATCTGTCACTATGGCTACCAGTGCAGAGAGGAATAGCTATAATGAAGACCCTGTGCCATAGGACTAGAGAATTTACTCACTGGACTGTTCCAGAGAGAGTCTGATCAACTGTACCACAGACTTAAGGTTCAATGTATGAAGACCTTCTAACAATAATATACTGCTTCCCAAATACAGAATTCTAAAAATTTGCTTTACTACTTAAAAGTTATCATCCAGTCAAAATAGTGCTCATACTGATGTTTACAATTACTTTATATATGTTCATGTTTAATTACACAGGCATCTGGAAATTATTCTGCTCTGACTCACTTTCTCTTCCTTAAAGCCTATCTATGAAATCTTAAATGCAAATAGATAATAATAGTATTGAAGAAGAATGTCTTGCTTTTCACTATCTCCAATATTGGGGCGGGGGGTGAGGTCAGCCTGCATCAGTTTCCTGAGTTTGGGGATTACAGGTATGTACCAACACACCCAGGAAAAAAACACAACACTCTGGAATATCATTTTTGATGACTTTTTGGACTCTGAAGCTCTGAATGAATTTCTCATTCTAGCCCTGGGGCTTCAAGGTCACCTTGTCACTTCCTCTTTACCTCAAAGAATATATCAGCTCCATAGAAACTCAGGAAGTCATCCCTTCTGTGTTCTCCACATTAAAAGGTTACCTTTGTTTCACTCTTGCACTTAATTCTTAAGGTGCTTCCCACTTCCTCCCGTGCATTATTTTACCTGAGACATTTTTCCCAGGGCTGTTATGGAACCCAGAACATGTTATGGAACATGTGCTAGGTAAGTGCCCTACCACTGAGTTACATCTCCAGCCCTTATGGATAAATAAATGGCTTATACATGTATAACTTAAAGCCATCAATACAATTATTAACTAATATTTTTGAATGCCCTAAATTCCGAACAATCATGAATATACAAACAGTTTTTAAATAAGGTAATTAATTCTCACACAATCTATTTGTTATCCTGCAACGGGCAGGCATGCAGCTGCTTTTTGCCCACCATGTTTTGCCCCTACCTCTGGTTCATTAGAAGAGATCACTGTGAGATCCTCGAGGATCTCTGTGTGGATATGGCTAATTTCAACTCTGACCCCGAAAGAGTAACGCCCTGTTCCTGGCTCCACCTTACCGAGCAAACCTCAGGCCACTCTTCTCCTTGGAGAAGTGGTTTGCTTCCCAAACGTTTCACTTCCTCCAGCCTGGGTAACTCTAGGCTTAGACGGGCTGCCTCCTCTCACTCCAGGGCTCTCTGCTCTCCTCTGCCAGATATAGCACTGCTCTGCAAATTGTTTTCATTGACAGGCTCTAAGTCCAGCTCCAATGTCACTACAATCAGACAATTCCAAAGGTCCAGGTCAGGGGAACAGCCAAAGAGGACAGGCACACCTCACAACCTGTGGTCACTCCTGGAAACAGGGGCAAGCCCAGGAAGGCAAAGCCCTTGATGTCTGTCCCTTACAAACACACCTTGTGCCAGTTCACTATGAAATTCTGGTCAACTTCTGACTCTTCCCACACATATGAAAACCTGGGTCAACACTTACCTTTAAGTCACATTAAGTCTTTGCATACATTCAAGAACTATTAAAATCTAAAGGCCAACTTAAAATATCTGACTTCTCAGCATTTAAGCCTTTTCACTAAGTAGTATGATCATAACTGGACCTATATCTAAAGGCCTCACTGAAATTACTCACTAATGACATGAACAATGCCTTTATTGCTAGAGCTGGGATTCTGAGTTAGCAGAGGCTTACAAAATGCCCCCTGGCCTAATGAAAGAATGAAATGTACAATATATAAATAGGAAAAGAATTTGGCAGCCCGAACATGAGTCTCTACAACACTACTGAAACTCACTCTATAATGGTGTATGTGTGCATGCGCGCGCGCGCGCACACACACACACACACACACACGCATCCACGCATGTTCAGCCTTGCCAAAACTCCAAGCTAAAGAGACCAGTGCAATACTCCTCCTCACGAGTCAGTTTGTAACTATAGAGAAGCAAGAAGAGATAAACACACCGCATCCAATAGCGTTCAGACCACACAGCAGCAGGCCACTGACTCCCAGACAGTCACGTGGTGAAATCCCATTGATTTCACATCAGCTTCCTTCCAGGAAGTGGAGAGATTTGACCAATGAGCACCCCTGTTGATTCTTAGACCCATATCCTCCCATCTTCCCCATCTACGGCCTAACACTTACCCGGAAGACAGGCTCTTTGGCACGGTCACTGTTACAGCCATAGTAGTCTGGAGTTGTATCCAGTTCCAGCATGTTCCCCTGTGCTCTGACGCTCTTGTTCGCATGGCAAGACTGACAGAGAGCGGCATTCCCCATCTCAGCTCTACAGCTGTGATCAGTGGGCCTGCCCTGGCCCGGTGCACACTGGCCTGGGCTCCCAGGTACCCACTAGCAGGGACAATCCACCATCCTGAACTCCTCTGCTCAGTTCTCCGACATAGCCCTCACCAGGTCTCCCCACCTGCTGCCCGGTTTGCTGGTGTCGGAGAGAACTCAAAACCCCAGTAACTGTAGCCTGCCTTCAGTGACCATGTCCAGTTCAGGGACTGCCAGTCTATTTTTACACCTACCAGGCCAGCTATGCATGTCAATGGAGTGAGGGGGGTGAAGCCGACAGGGAGGAGGGGAGGGGGCGGTGCTGTTTTGTTTTTCACCATGCAAGCAGCCTGCCTCACACATGGGCTGAAGGTCCTGCTGTGTGAAATGTCTCTCCATATGAGAAGTTTTGCATTCCTCAATAAATTCCTGGTAGTCCTTTGATTTTTTTTTCTCTGCAGTCTCAGACTCACACAAAATACAAACTCTCTTAATAACTTTGCTCCGTTGACATAACAGACAACTATTATTTTGCGATTGCTTGAGCCGAGCAGCATCCAAAGTGGCTGATATCCCCTCCCTTTCAATGCCAATCACAGAAAAGTATTAGCTAGCCTTTTAAAATATTCATTGGAAACATAGCAGCCAAAACGGTTCATTTGAACCTTGTGTGGAAGTTTTAATTTTTATAAATTATGCACAACTTGTTATTACCCAATAGTGTCAGCATAAGAGCAAACACTTTGATTCATTTGCAATTCTCGTTAATCTTTAATATTTGAAAATATGTCCATAAACTGCATAAGAAAATGTTCAACATGGCTTTCACCATGGCACAATCTTAGAAATCACATTGTAGGTTTTTGAAATATTTATTTTGTTTCTCACTAAGATAAATTACTGTAAATATTTAGGAGGATTCAGGAGGCCAACTGGGATAGAATATGAGGGCTTGTTATTGATGACCATGGAATGAACACCACTGATTCCATTAGGATTCCCGTATGTAATGATCTGAATGAGGCCTCCCCTTTCTTGTTTGTTATCTGGTAGGTCTGTGCATACGTGTGCGTAAAAATCATCTTCTTCAAATAGTTGTAAGCTATGGCAACTGAGGATTATTGTTTTGCACAGGACCTCAAGCCACCTCATTCATGGTGCTAAAGTATATTATGTATTATAAAGATCTAACCGCTATGCTCCAATTACTTGGAGGCATTACTATTCAATGAAATTTCCTTACTTTTCAACTATAAGAGAAGGTATCTTTTAAAACCAGATTGTTTTTAACTGTTGACTGATGCAAAAATACTATAACAATCTGTGGGTCACATACTCCACTACATTAAAGGGGAGCAGACTCTAAACACTATCAATGCTAAAGCGTTATGAGAACGGATACCTGAAGACAACACCTTGGTTTCAGTAACAAGGTTAGACTGAGGGCTGAGCTGTGGCAGACAAAGGCTTTCGCGTTGGTTGGATAATTTTATACAGTTAAAATGGCTGACTCATCACAACACTGATTTCTCACCAAATGTTCCACATACTTGAGGCACGGGCTACAGGAATCATGCAAGCTATGATGTTTAATTATGTGTTTCAATTCTCTTCTCCAAAGATGTATCTTTAATTTTTCTTTTTCTCTAAGGTTCTCAGAGCCTGGGGAAGATCCACAGTCAGTCCACAAAGGCTTACAAGGGCTACTTCTTAAATATGTATGAGCAATTCCGAATACACGCCAAGATTTTTCTGGCTGCTAAAAGAGATGCACTCCCCCACACTTTATAATTAATTTAACATTTTTGAAATATAAAAATTCAACATTTGACCTAATGTTTAACATAGAATTATGCAACTTACAGGGCTGGAAGGAAATTCTACAAACTATCTCTAGGTTCCCTATGATGTTCTGGAGCTGAGATCTGGAAGTGTACTTCTATAAATAAATGGGACATTTAGCCACTCCAGAGAAGGGCATCGTTCTGAGTTTCTGCGTGAACGATTGTGCTGTGCTTTGCCAGCATGAGTTGTTCCCTGGTATTTCTCTGTCTCATCGATGCTGCCCAATCTACCTCCAAGCAGCATGCCCTCTCCTCCACCAACTCATGTTCACTACCCCTTCCTTCCTCCTCAGCTTACAGTTCCCATTTGTCTGAACTTCCATAGTACACCTCTGCACCTGTTTGCTTACCGTTTGCTCTAACATCTTCTTAAATAAGGTTGGACCCTCTATCAGCTTTGACTCCTTTTCCTATAGGCCTGTTCTCTCTCACTGACCTCTTCCGACCTAATGAAACACATGAATGCTAAGTGTGAAGCAAAGAAAACAGCACAGCCTCATCATATCTATATTTAACTAAGCTATACTGGCCTCAATTTCTCTTTTCCGTGTATCAACAGTAACAGACTGAATAATTTTAAGCGTGACAAAATTTTCAGTTCATTTCCTGACTTAACAATAAACGCCCCTTTTAGTATTTGAAAAACTATTAACACTGTATGGGGTGAAAAGAAAATGTAGTACATTGTTGAGTTTTCAAAAGGCAGGCAGATACATAGTAAAGGAATTTTAAAGGAGCATGTTGCCATCTCTCAGAAGATACTTTCCAACAGAAACCTTTTTTTTTTCTTTCCTCAACAGAGAAACTTTCTGCTCATTGAATATCTACAGTCCTATCACTAGGGTTGCCCCAAAGACAACATATGCTAGTCCCCAAATCCCACTGCTGAATAAGAACGGGCAGAGGAGAGGTCAATAGAAACCCTGATGTTCTTGTCGTGGCTGAAATTCCCCAGTTCTACTGACCAGGTTTAAATGGTCAGCCGAGAGGTTCTCAATGCCTGTGAAAACGGAAGTGCAAGTTTCTATCTGAAATCACTTAAAACTTTTCCCAAAACTCCAGTACTTTCTAAACGACAATGAAAGTGTGAAGGGTCTGCAGAAAAGTTAAAACTTTTAAGAAATTAAAAGAGCTCTCATTCTATGGTTTGGTAGCTAACAACTAAGAGCCAGGCAGGTGTGTCTCCAAAGTGTCAGGGATATATAATCTACACAGGCAACATTTTGTCAAGTTGAAGACAAGGTTAACCAATGCAGCACCCTGTCTTAAAACCATCCTGGTGGACTGTTTCCATCTCTCAGGACATCTGACAAAGGATGTGCTTGCTGCCGGGGCCGAACAATGCCACCACTGTTCCTTAAAAATGCTTCAAAGTCATCAGGGCAAATTACTAAGAAAGCAAACATTTGCATGTTTGACCACGCTTAGAGAAGGATCCATGAGCTTGATACATGGTTTTGAAGGTGAAATTCAAATCCTTCATGATATGACACCTGCAGTCTCTTCTCGAGTTTTCGGGCACTTTACAGTTATTATTTCAACTGTATTGGTCTTTTGATCCATTACAAGAAGAAAACAACTATGGGCTGAGAACAAAGGCTGGCTTCTTCGCTGAAAAAGTCTTTGCTCAAGTCCCTAAAACAGCAAATGTGAAAAACAGCCATTGCTGTTTTCAATGAGGGGTCACAGTTAAAAAATCATCAGGAAAGTCACATGTTGGAGAAGAAATCACTGCCTCGGTTGTATCATTTGACTTAAAGACTTCTGCAGGGGAGTTTTGAAAAACTCTTGGCAGGCATTCCTCATTGAAGTCTTGGTTCGACCACTAGCTGACCTGTGTGAATACATTGGTAAAACATTATCAAATCTGCGCTTCAATTTTCTGCTTTGGGAAGTACACGGCTCCAACTAGATGCTAGCTCCCTCTAAGCTCCTGAGGTTTTTGTCTTCTAGGGCACAAAACCTGTAACACTGAACCACTGTTTAACATGCAGTGGTTGTTGAAGCTGACCATCTTCTATTTAGACTATTTCATGGGTGGGGACATCAGGTGCCATTTCTATGAACTCTCTTTAGTCACTCTGCTCTCCCTGGAGAACTGAAGAATAGGATAGGACCACGGTGGAAGAGGGAGGAATCTTTCCAGGTACCCAGGAGGCTCCTCTCCAAGAGAGTGCCCTCTTGCCCTGCCTTACTTGAACATTAGCCAGACTGACAATTTGGCTACAGCTCTCAGAGTCCGCCACTGTAAAATAAATGGTTATACTGGCCTGGAGGTAGACTTCCTCTTCCAGACTGACTACAAGACATTACAGGACCCAGTAATCCAGGTCTCCAAAATCTGGATAGGCTAAGAGGGGCCTTGGTGTCCCTCAAATGTTTTGATTAACTTGTTCATAAAGTGGGAGTACTATCACATTAAAAATTTTTTTTTTAATTACCACACGTCTGTTTAGGAGCAAAGTAGAAAGAAAGTGTCTCTCAGAATTATGGAAGTTATTTTTTTCCTTCTTGCTGCTGGAGAGATAGCTCAGCAGTTACAACCAAACCCTGCTCTTTCAGAAGACACGCCCACAGGACACACACACAGACACACATGGGGGCAAAGCACTCATCCATATGAAGCATGTAAATCTTTCTTTAAAATACAAACCTTTTTAAAAATCTGCTTGGATTGCAATCTTCCCCTTATCATTTTTCAGTATACTTTGAAGCTTTTTTCTTCAAATGTATCTCTCTGATTAAACTAATGTTTTGTTATTTCACTGCATGCAAATTCTCCCAAACACTATCCCATGAAACCAAGGACAAGTTAATCCAACTTTCTGACTCACTGAACTATGGAAATAAGCTGGTACATTCTGTGCAGGAGCCCAGTTAGTATGCTGTTTTCTTCTATGTTTCAGCTCATTTGATATAATTTATTTGGCTAAAAATGAAACATAATGATTTTTGTCAGCCGCATCTGTTATGTAAATTGATCGATACGGAAAAGAGCATAATGTTTGGATTTCCATTGGATTCTCTGCAGCAGTGGGCAGCTCCATTTTCTCATTGAGGTCAGTACAAATGACTTCTGTTTGCGCTTAACACACATTAACCAAAATGAGTATCACCAAGCTATTCCCGGGCCTACAAACATCAATTTGCCAATTTACTTTTACAGTCCTTCCAGCTATGATTTCATTCCAGACTGCTGCCTCCGGACTTGTGGCGTATCAAGGACAACATTCCTTAAAAGAGAGGCTAACCACTCAGGAAGGTTTCCAAAGGCCACTTCACTCTGAGCCCAGTACAAAATGGGCTTTCAATAAATGTCACTTACGGACATTAAAGTGTCTGTGAGGCAAGAAAGGTAGGGTGTCCAGAGAAAGCTGTTTGAATAATTCGGTTCTGTGAAGGGGATTCTGAAATGCAACATGAATAACAAAGTAACCATTGTGCACTCCTACTTGATCTGAAGGAAAGATACGTACAGACAAGACTTAGAAAATAGCCTGACATGCCAGTGTCCTGTGAAGAGCCCCACAAGTGTCTGTCACAGTATAGTTTTAAGTTATTTTTGAAAATTGATCCAGTTTTTCTTTTCACTTTACTAACCGTATTGAGCTAAGTAAAACAGCTGAGAGGAATCATCAGAACGCTATTAAAGTAAAGAATTTAAAATGAACAGTAGATGGCATTGCTCTTGGTCAGTTCATGGAGAGTGCCTGACACCCAAAGGACCATCATTCTTAGGCAAGGTGACCGACCGCTACTGGGAGTCTGGGGAGAAAGCTGCCCAGATGTGCTCTGTACCTGCATGTCACAGTTGTCTAGTCTTCCCCATCAAAAAGGAAACTAGAAAAACACATGCAGCAGTAGTTAAACTCAGTGTTTCGTCTAGACAGGATAGGTAACAGTTCTGTACTAGTGAGGATTTATACAGAATCCTGGAAATCATCTCTTATTCTTATGCATGCAGCCTAGTCCGCCTTACCCTCAACTCAACTGAATAACGACCCATCATTGAGACCAACAAATGAAAATCCACTTTAGTTCTACGCTATCCAGCCTCACTTCACTTAGTATTTGCTTTCTTTCAAAAGTTCCCAGGCATTGAGCCATATGCATCCAAACAGTCAAGAGAGGTCATTTCTGGTATCCATTTGGTATTGATAAAAATTTCTTTTAAGTGTAAATTCCATGAAATTATACATCCAAGTATTTTAATCTAATGGTTTCAAAGTATTTTTTAATTCTGTGTATGTGTATGTATGTATATGTGTGTGTCTGTGTCTGTCTATGTGAGAGTATGTGTATATATTTGTGTGTGTGTATGTGTGTTCATGTGCATGAGGAAGTGAGAGGTCAGTATTAGGTGTCTTCCTCTACTCCCCTCCACCTTTTTAAAAATAAACTTTATTATAAAAAAAATGCAGCATTCCAGAGTAGGCCTCATGTTTAGGAGTAGTTGATCAACATATAATGGACTCCACAAGTTTTTTTGTTTTATTTTGTTTTGTTTTGTTGTGTGTGTGTGTGTGCGCGCGCGCGCGCGCGCGCGCGCACGCGCGCTTTTATTTGGTTATAGTTTGGTGTTTGGTTTTTGTTTGTTTTCTTTTTAGGTGTTATTTTATTGGTTTGGGGGGTTCTTGTACTGGGTTTTTGTTTATTGAGAAAGAACTTCAGGTTGGGTGGGTAGGGAGGAGAGGATCTGGGAGGACTTGGGGGAAGGGAAGAATATGATCAAAATATATTTAATCACAAATTGTTTTTAATGATACAAATATAATAAAAAGAAGAAGAAAATCACAGATAAACTAACTTGAAATTAAGCAGACCTAAAATCTGTACATCTCAGTGGGCTTCTATAATTTGAGTAACAATTCTGAAGCTGTGCAGCTTCACACTGAACGTTACACTTTCAATATTGAACATACTTTATGCACCTATCCACCACTGGAACCAAAAAAGTCCGTAACAGAGTTAGAACTAAAACAACCAATTAGCTCAGTAAAGCTAATTGGAGGGTTTTGCTTTGTGTTTTGAGTTTTGTTTTTGTTTGTTGAAACACTGTTATTCACTGAACCCAGACCTCTCTGATTAGCTCGACTGGCTGGCCAGTCAACTCTCAGGAATCTGCCAGTCTGCACCCCTTTCCCAAAGTCTTTGATGAGTAGTGGGAATCCAAGCGTGGGTCCTCACGCTTATACAGTTGGCACTATACCAACTGAAGGTGTCACCTCAGCCTTGATTTCAAGTATATTACGATAATAATTTCCCAGCAAAATACACACAAACTCACATTTGAAATCAAACAGATGACACAGACGTTTGAAATACACAGCCCTGTAAATATGGTGTCCTTTATTTTAAATTGTGCATGGAGCCTGCAGCTAATAAAAAGCAGTAGCGCTGAGGCAATGGACTGAGGGACTAAATTCAATTTATTCCAAACCTGAGAACACAGAGTGTCAAAAAGAACCTGAATCTTATGGTCCAACTGGTAATTCATTTAGCCCCTGGTTCAAGGTCTCTTTAAAACAAATACATGTTGTGACTCTTGAAGTATAAAGAATTATTTCTATTCCTTATATATTATTCATTGTAGTATAACTATCCTGATTACATATTGTTTGTTCTCCCTGGAGAATGGCAGAATTATTTTAGGTTTCCAATTACACTCTACTTTTCTTTAGCGATGGAGTCACTTTACAAGCAATCCAAAACTCTGGGAATATAAGCACAAGACATAAAATATTATAAAATCAATACTGTCAATTTACTCCTCTAAAATTGTTGCCAGTGAGGTCTTCTGGTCTCTGAGCTAAGATATTGCTGCAAGGGGATCCATTTTGCATTTTAGTGTTCCCATCTGTATAATAATGAGCTATAATAAAAATGACTCATGCTAATGTTTGTGTTTAATCTTTAGAGTCACACATTTATAAATCATGCTATTAGGTCAGCTTATCATATATCTTCTCTACAGGAAGAGGAAGGAAGGAGAAGGGGAAGAGGAGGAGAGACAGAGGGAGTAAGCAAAATATAAGAAAACAGAGAAAAGAATATTTAAACAAAATGTTTGTCCTTTCTGCTGGGCTTTTAGAGGAGTATCTAAACATGCTTTGTGCTTTCGTGAGTCAGTAGAGAGCCTCTCCCTTAAACTGGACTCACCTGCTACTGGCACAGCCTTCTCCAGCTGCAGAGGCAGTACGGCATCTGTCTTGCTGCCGCCGATGGAGAGTCTTTCCCACATATCTAGTCCTGCAGAGTATAAGCTTTCCTAGCCTGTTGCTACTATTTTAGGTCAATAATCTTCCTGACAGAATTACTGGGACCACCACCTAGACAGTTTCCTGTTGTAGCCTTGCTGTATTTCCATCCATTCCCCCCACACTGTAGCCAGATTGATCTAAGATTCGGCAGTGTGCAGGACACCCCTAAAATCTTTATGGTAAAAAACTGGTCCCCAGTTATCACATTGGTCCAGAACCCCTGTGCCTTTTCTACCATGCAATTTGCTTTGGGGACTTTTATTAATAGTCCTCCATCTGGACCCCTTCCTCCTTCTGTCAATAGGGACTTTGCTTTGAAGTCCTGCCGGGCCAACAAGATTAGGGGTCAGCTGTGACATAGGGACAACATGGTGATTGTTAACCCACAGGCAACTGTTTCTTGATGTGCTTGGCTGCTTCACTAGAATACGGACTCATGACATACAGACGTCATATTTTATTATGTCTGCTTGTCCCTAGTACTTCTGACAATGCCTCTACATAGCAGGTATGCACAATTACGGTAAAAATGAATGGTAAAAATATTTCTTAGCGTGTTTAAAATGATTTCTACAAACATTTACTTCATTTATCACATAAATATTTATTCAGCACTGCATGCTAGGTCCAAACCCATCATCAATAAAAAGATGCAATGTGTGATATTAATGATGTGCACACAGAAACGCTTCAATGAGTCTCTGAGAATAGCAATCTGCAGTAATTTATCCAATTACCAGTAAATGTCCCTTCGTTCTGTTCTCATTACCATCCTGTCAGTTCTTGTATGGCTATGTTTTCAGATGCTTTATTTTGTTATGAAATGGTCCAGGCACTGGATCTATTAGTCATCATCTGAATATGAGGAATAATGAAAAGATCAAACATGTAAATGACCACGAGAGCCATACTAGCCATGATGAAGGTGGTTCATTAGATAAGGATGGGGTTGCTGAGTACACGGTGGCTAGCAAGGTAGCCTCAATATGTCCTGGGGGAAAATGCAGTCACTGTTGCTAACCCTGGAAATACAGGGTTTGCTCTGGAAAGGTTTATGGAGTACTCCTACATAAGGGCACATATATACACACACACACTTTTCTGAGGATTGGCCATCTATAAAGACATTTTCACTCTATTATTTCCTTTGTAGAGCTGTTCTGTGCTCTTTTACTACAGGCTCCCACCACCCATCACACTCCATTGGATCAACAGGTCCTTCCTTACTCTTTACACCCAGCCCTCATCCCAGCCACCATCTCTGTATGACCGCCACTTCTCTGAGATAGCCTCCAATTCCTGACCCTTGTCTTCTCCCCACCGTTTTTCTTTGTTCCACATATTTCTTTACTTCCAGCGTTTCACCTTCCATACAAATGTTAATGGCTTACACACAGCCGCCATCAATAATGTAAGAAATGCACAAATACATCATACTCGTGCAATTACCGGAAGCGTCTATAGAAAATAAGGACCTTTCTCATTTTCTCATGGACCAAGAAAGTATTCACTAAAAGTATTGGATGTCATTTAGATGTCCACCTGTAGTGACTGTCCCTCTGAAACAATGAACACCAGGAAAAGTCAGTCTTACTTCCTTTTTATGATGATACATAGTTTGAAATAAAAGTTTTCAATTTCAAAATACCTATGTTTGTAAATTTTACTTTTTAAACATATAGTATTTGGGGGAGGAGGGATCTGTAGCCTAGGCTGGCCTTGGCTTCACACCCACCTCCCTTCAACCTCTCAGAGAGGCTGGGATTACAGGCATGCAGCACCCCAACTGGCTTTCTGGATTCACATTTGATAACTCAGTTGTTCTAATCAGATTTTGTCCAGTTTTACTAATCACATAGCTTAAGCTTCATCTAGTTGACCAAGAATATCATGACCATTTAATTTTCCCTAAAAAGAATCATCAATAAGGGTGAATGTAGCTTCCATTAACCACTGATATTTTAAAATACCAATTTCACCGACGTGTTCTATTCTAATAACATAGAGTCGTAGCTGGTTGGGGTATCAAATGTTACAACCCATTTCTGATCAGGTGCTTCCTTCTGCTTGTTCTGGAACCTGATAGGGCATGGTCTATTATTACCTCACTTTATGATGCAGGAAGATTATCTTTCCATGGTGGCAAGGTAAAGACAGATCCCTGTCAAGCAAAGCTGAGGCCGTTCAGATCCTTACAAACGGCCCAGCATTTTATATCTATACCCAGCGGCCTTCCCTTTTCGGTTTACTTGTCTGTGGTTCTCTCTAGTTTCAACAACAAATAGATAACACTAATGGTCAAACAGCTTTCAGGAATGTTTAGAGCTATGTCTATCTATAGTGTGATGAAGTGTCTACAGACTAACCACTTTCCCCTTGGTGGCTGGAGGACTGCTTCACCTCTCTCCAGCTCCTATAAGATTCCTGTTGAAGATTTCTAGAGCTTACATGCCTGCATGGAAGCTGTTTAGGTCACTGGAGGTGCTGGTAATGCTGGCTCCAGAGCTGATAATTCTGAGTGTCCTATACTCCCTCCTGTGACCTTATTATTGGAGACCTTGCTGTAGTATAAAAATACATGACAAATCATGAGACTGTCCTATATTTTGCTTGCTCTCTTCCTTGAAATAGTGACAATACTTTTGTGTTTACTGATATACCTTCTCTGTTTTATTTTCTTTCCTTGAGCAATGTAAGGTCAACTGAAGAAGTACAGAGAGGCAAGTTGTCCTGAGTCTTATTATGTTCTTCATCATGAAATCTCAGTTTCCGCTTTTGACTGAAGAGTTGCTACATTGGAGTCACTGAGAAGTACAAATAACTACCATGAGCCCTTCTTGGAACTGGGCCTGATCCATAGCACTTCCCAAAATTTAACTGGGATCACTGCCCCTCTGCTTTACCCTTCATTCTCTTTTGGAATCAGGTGACTCTAAAATTTTATCTTTTCTGCAAGTAATAATTTTAAAATACAAAACATCCTACATTCTTGTGGTGATATATTGTGTAGCCTAATAAACTTGCCTGAGGATCAGAGGACAGAGCCAGCAGAGATCAGGCAGTAGTAGCACATTTCTAGAACTCACATCTCTGTGAGTTCAAGGCCACACTGGAAACAGAGCCAGGCAGTGGTGGCACACACCTTTAATCCCAGTACTGGGAAGCATACATGCCTTTAATCCCAGGATGTCTGGGCAGAAAAAGGTATATACAGCATGAGGAAACAGGAACTCACTCTCTTTGGATTTTGTAGAGGTAAGAAGTAGTGGCTGGCTGTTCTGCTTCTCTGATCTTTCAGCTTTCACCCTGATATCTGGCTCTGGGTTTTTTAGTAAAAGACCATCTAGATTCAAACAACATGTTCTGTCCTCACGTACTGGCATAATCTGGAGAAAAGGCACAGACTTTCAATCCCAAACCTGTGGTCTGTCCTTTAAGACATTTATTTGAGATTTGGGGGAAATGAATCATTTTCAGGCTCATTTTCCTCCCCCCCCCCCCCCCCCCCCCCCCCCCCAAAAAAAAAAAAAAAGGAAGTTAAAAATATCTGCCTCGTGGTGAGAACTTCGTGATACACTCAAATGCACAGCGCCAACATCTGCACCCAGATCTTCTGTTCGGTTCTCCTGATGCATCCCACTCACCAATCCCATCACCCCTGATTTCAGAATAAATGGGTCAAACCTCTTCAGGCTTCCGGCTGGTAGTGACTCACAGGGGATTCATCTCCGGATTCAGTGCCCCCTGCTTTTCTATTCTGCTCTCAGCCATTTAGAAACAAGTCATTGTACCTTCGCCTCTATCTAGGGACAACCAATAATTAAGTTGCTGCTTCTCTTTCCTTGGTGCTAAGAAGGATTAACTCGTTTCTAAATTCGGCCCTATCGTGCTGGAGAGCTGCCATCGTGAGGGCTGAGGGGAGTATGACCCTTAAAGTAATTCAGCAGTGTGTTTTCTTTCCCGGTACTGAACCTTGTCCCATAATAAATATGAGTTAGGCGTGACTGGCCAAGAACAAGTATGAAGCCCCTCCTTGTTGATATCTAGATGTTGCTGGAATTCCCCAATGCTGTAGTCCCCCTGCCTGAATGAATCCCCAGTGTTGATTACTTCCAACAAGGAGAAGGCAAACACAAAGGTGAATGAACGGCCAGGACTACTATCTCCTCTGGGTCCGTTTCTTCACCCTGTCCACAAAGCTGATGCCATGTCCTTGATGTCCCTATTCATGACACAGAAAATAGTTCTGCCTCCATACTTTAAATTGTGATACTTTTTAACTGAAAAAAGTTTTCCAGGTAGTGGTGGTGGCACATGCCTTTAATCCGAGCTCTCAGGAGGCAGAGGCAGGAGGATCTCTGAGTTCAAGGCCAGCCTGGTTTACAGAGTGATTTCCAGGACAGCCAGAACTATACAGAGAAACTCTGTCTCAAATAACCAAAATAATAATAATAATAATTTAATAATAATGATAAAAATTTTACTTCAATTGCACATATTTATCAAAAGAATCATTCTCATTTATAAATCTTATTAAAATGATCATACTGATAATTACATTTGAAATACAAACTATAATAAAACTGCAATATTGCAACTTGAATATGTTGAAAACTTAGGGAAAGAACTAAAGGGAGAAATATAATTAAAACACATATTAAAAATAAAATATAGGGCTGGAGAGACGGCACTGCAATTAATAGCAATGGCTGCTCTTGCAGAGGACCTGGGTTCAGGTCTCAGGACCCACAAGGCAGCTCACAACCTTATTCTAAGTTCAGTTCCAGAGGATTCTGATACCTTCTTCTGGTCCCCTGGGGTACCACACACTTGTGGTGCACATACACAAAGGCAAGCAAAACACCCATGCATAGAAAATAAAAATAAACCTTAAAATAAAATGCATTTGAAAAATACAGACTACAATCCATATGAACACATACATGCATATATCCATTATACCGTATGAACAGAACTACAAAGATTTCTTTTCAAGAATCTGCTCTGATGTGAACTAATTAAAAAAAGAAAAGAAAACATGTAATCAAGTTGCACAAAGCATTAACAGAGGATAGTTGAGACAGCTAGGAATAGTTTTCTGTACATGCTGAAGATCTTTTCCTAGTCAATTTTATTATTTTGCTTGGTCAAATTCTTGGGACCCACGACATTAAATGGTAACTGAGCTCAAAGAGGAAGGGGTACAAAAATGAAAGAAAAAGCCTTTGAACCCTTCTTAAGCCTTTGTCTACATATGTCACTTTAATATCTTGCCAGATGTTTGTATCTCTCCATCTTCTATGAAAATGCATATAGTTTCACACAGAGAGAAACTGCTCCTTCAGGATGCATGGAATCACAAAGATCCCATTGAAATCCACTGTGAGGAATTCCAGGGCCAAGGCGTTGAAAATTCAGTCACAATACACTGTTTGTTGTAATACAAGTGTTCCTTGAGTGCTCTCATTTACAGGTCTATCTTCACTTAAGAGTCTATAAAACACCAACACACCACGGCCACAAAAGCCCCCCCACCCCCACCCTTAAGCTCTGCACTCCTATTCCTTAATTCTATGTCGAATTCCAGTGATGTGAATGCTCTTTAGCAACTTTCAAATGAGAGACACTTGCAGCTATCAGGGACTTGAAAGTTTGAGAATTTGAAACACTGATATGTTCCACAAGGAATGAAGTTTAACTTTCAGTATCACAGCCTACCCTCAGATTATCTGCATGCCTGGGTCAAGCATGCCCTGCTATTTCATGACAGAAGCTTAAGTAACATTCATCAAATTAGAGTAGAGGGAAAAGAGAAGTTACAGATCTTCTTAGCAAAGTTTTAGGGCATTTAAACATGAATTGGCAGTGTGGCAAATAATCAGGATTAATGAGAAAGGAGAGCGAGGCCAGAGGGTGTGAGGAGAGAGAACTGTCAACCTGTGGTGGTGGGTTTCGTGCATCCTAGAAGAAAGTTTCATGTCCTACAGAATGGGAATTCTTATTTAAAATTTATAAAATGAGCAAAAACGTTAGTATTTTTACACATTAGTGTGACTAAATGCAAACAGAATACACTACATACACTACATTTAAGCCAATGTTGCAAACGAACACAAAAATAGATCTCTAGGAAAGTTTTGTCCCAACCTTCAAAACATCTTCAATTTCTTTGCTGATTTATAATATCAAGAACAGCTTTATAGAAACAACTTTAAAGCCCTGATCAATGTTGCTTATGAGTAATTATTTATGCTTATTATTATCTATAGGTTGCCTAGGAATACTGGAATACTTTTTTTTTTTGGTTTGATTCAGAAGATTAGCCCAAGACAAGTTGGAGCAGAACAGGTAAACTAAATGTTTAGGATCAGCAAGGCATCTGGTACATCTTAGGCAATGTTGACATGATATGGGGAACATCGGTGGTCACTGAATGGTCAGATCTCAGCACAGCAAGGCTGCACATGGTGCTCAGGACAAGCAGCTTTCCCCTGGTACATTTAACCTTCCAAGGACACAGGCTCAGCGGGAATACCTAGAGGCCCTCAGGTAGACACATTTAGCTGTCACAGTACCATCAGTCATTTAGGTAAGGAACACAGATGGAATCTTAACATATGTTCAACAGATGTTAGAGTGATGTACAAAATGATGTATCAACAGCATATGCCCAGCTTCTAATATCATAATACATTTAGTTATAACAGAAATTAGGCTCCAACATGAATGAACACAGCATACCTAAATATCTTACAAGAAAAATTGAGATGGGCAAGTATTAATTTATATTTTAGTAGTTAATAATACTTTATTAGGTATAATTTATATATTTTTAAAGGTTTGACTATTGATATTCTACTATTTTCCTTCCCATTAATTTATTTTTATTCATTTATTGGTTTACTTATATTAGGAAAGAGTCTTTTTAAAAATATGACTCGTAATTTTCTATTTGTGTATTTGCTCAAATTTATCTAGCATCACATCATCAGGTTGACGTGTCCCATCATTTTCTCTGGACTTTCTTACTTGAATCAGGCATTTAGGAACCAAGGCTGGGGCAAGGTGGGTTCACTACTGCCATCATATCTATATTTCTAAATCTCTGGGTGTACACAGTTAGGAAAACAATGTGTACACACACACACACACACACACACACACACACACACACACACACACACAATCTACATGTTTCCTTTTTATTTATCTGGGTAGAGTTTTAAACAGAAAGCTCATACTGATTCTTCTATGGACATTTTTAACCTTTTGAATGACATTTCCTTTTCTCTCACATAAAAGGTAGAAGAATCTGTTGACATAATAAGTAATATATAATAAGTATGGTGCATAGTACTTTCAACAACACTTTCATTTCAGTCTCTACAATTGTTCTTTTTTGAAGTGTGAACCCACAAAAGTCTATTAAATAATTTATTAAGAGGTGCCATGGAAATACAGACTCACTAATACAGAGCAAAGTAGATGCCACTGCTGATCCAGCTGCCATTCCACCCAGGGACGATGGGAACTGACTGCAAGCCACTCCCCACCACTTGATTTGGCTCTGACCACCCAAGAGAGAGCCAGAACCCCTCTCCCTGAGCTCTTAAGCAGTCATGTATGCAGACAAGACCACATCATAGAGCTTGTTAACTCAAAGCCATTGGCTGAACAGAGCGAATTCCCACAACACTAAATATATATATATATATATATAATTCATATGTATAAAATATCATTATCATTTATTCACATGTTAGTTGATAAGAAAGTTGTGACCAACAATCATACATCCAGAATGTGGTGTAGCTGAGACCTGAGTTAAGGACTTCCAACTCTATACTATTTCTTCTATGCCAAGCAGAAATAGGAAACATTTTTAACAGTTATTTATATGCAAAGTCTCTGCCATTTAAGCACTGCCACCCTCCACCTGCTCACTCTCTCACTATATGAAACAACGTGTTCTTTATTTTTCCCCTGCCATCTTTCTGAGATTTGTTTGGGCAGATGATTACCACTTCTAATGTCACTGAAATGTAGAGCCTCGCCATCACATTTTTTATTTAAAATTTTTTCATAAAGTATGTTTTGATTATATTCTTTCCCCTCCCTCAGGCTTTCACTACCTCCCCACCCATCCAACTCGCATGTTCCTTCTCTCTCTCAAAAAACAGAAATAAAAACAAAAAACTAAAATAAAAAAAGAAACAATAAGACAAAAAAAACCTACACACACACACACACACACACACACACACACACACACACACCCCAAAACAAAAACAAGAGCCTGTTTTGTATTCATCAATTATTCCTGGACATGGGGCCTGATCTGGAATGTGGTTGATATATCTATTGGAGAACACTGATTTTCCCTCTCCTAGCAGCCACAAGTTGAAAATATCTTATTGGTTAGGCATGAGACTTTGTGTCTACCTCCCCTTCTCAGTGCTTGGACTTTGTCTGGCTTGAACCTGTGCGGGTCTTGTGCAGGCAGCCACAGTCTCTGTGAGTTCACATGTGCATCAGTCATGTTGTACTTGGAAGACACTGTTTCCATGGAGTCATCCATCGATTCTAGTCCTTATCATCTTCTGCGTCCTTTTCTGTATAGACCCCTGAGCCTTGAGGGGAGAGGTGCAATAGAGATATCCCAGGCAGGGCTGCATGCTCCCAAGTCTCTCACTCTGTGTTTAGCTGTCTCACCATCATTTTTACTCATCTGCTTATTTTCCTCCTTCCAAGTTGCATTTGCAGCCATCTTGTTTCCCTCTTTGCTGATCTTTCTGTGTAGCCATTGAATCCCAGCTATGTCCATCTCTTAAATGAGTCCAAGACTTTGCTGGCTGACCTTACCAGCCTTGCTTCTCCCTGTAATTGTGTCCTGTAGCTGTGTCTCCTTTCTACTCCAATGAGTTTAACTGCCTTTAAGGCTCAGAGTGAAGAAACCCTTCACCGTAACAAGCCTGA
>CABHPR010128596.1:2888-37558 GCA_902168415.1 Peromyscus melanophrys | reverse complement strand
GGGGGGGGGGCAGAGGCACTTAGGGTTTTTTTTTTTCCAGCCCTTATCCTTCCATTTTGAATTCCTTAGATTCTTGAATTACGGAAAGTATGTAAGTGTAGCAGGTATACATGTAGTGGGAACGTGAGAGACTAAGCTTATAGGCATATCTAAAAAGAATATGTCCCTTCCCCTCAACTCAGCTTTAAACCTAACAGTTTGCCTCTTCTAAGACCTGTCCATGATGTTCTTGAAACATTTTGTTGTCACTGGTTCCCAGAACACCTCGGTGACTCCCAAGAGGGCTTCTCATCACTGCAAGGGTGTCTTCTCAGCATGGGCCCATCTGCCTGACTTGTTTCTTTACTGAGACTTTTTCTGCTACATACACAGAGGAAGGGCTCAGCCTGAATAAAAATATTTTTCAAAACTGAAGTTTTTGTTTTTGTTACTGTTTCTTTTGAAGCATATGGGTTATTTTCTTTATTACAAGGGATTTAACAAATTATCTAAAATTTCAGTATGGTTTTATTGGATGAAATTACATCATTCAATGATTAGGCTCTTAGAAGATATTTCTGCAGTGGGATGGTCTCCCTGCCCTAGAACCTTTGGCTACTCATTCATTGTCTTTCTCACTAAAGATTCTGAAAGTTCAATTGTTAAAGGTATAGCTAACTATATTTTGTAATTATTTATCTGATTCAATTTGGTATTCTTTTACTGATTCTAGAACTTCATATAAAGAGGAAACAATATTGACTAGAGGAAGAGAATATTGTTTGAGAGAAAACCTTCCACAAATGTTCCACTTCTGAGGCGGCCTGTAGTGTGAGGAGCGGCAAAGACAGCTTTAAGAAGAGTCAACATGGGGCCTTCTCCAAATAGCTTCCAACTTTGACCGCTGCCCTGCTGAAGTTGAAATGGCTCCTTCTTAGGATGTGATGACATCTCATCTTCAGAAGGTCCCTCTTACAGTGAAACACTCTCCAATGGTCTGACATTGGTTATCAGAAACATCCTCACAAAATATAGAGAAGAAAGATCTTCTGTGTTTCCCATGGCCTTTCTAAAGGATTTTCTTAAACTGTTTGTTGCATGATTTCTTCTTTTAAAAAAATTACAGGGACTTATTAAAATACAACTAAGTGTTCACTAAAGATATAAATACAAAGGTTTGCTTTCCTTTAATATGTTCTAGGCTTTCCTTAAATTTGAATTTGTTTCAATTTTTTTATAAGGTGGGCAGCTTTCACTGTGATAACTTTACAAATAAAAACATTGCCAGCATATACACTGCATGCAAAATATTTCAGTGGATAACCTTGATATATTGGTGAGAGCACAAGAAAACTTACTTACATTCTCATTTAAGAAACCAGGGTGAGCATTTTTCCTTCTAAAATTATTCTGCACCAAATATATTTTCTTTGCAACCATAAAGATGATGTTGAATATGGTGACAGGTTGTGATCACAATTTCCTCTGTGCCAAGATGAATTTTTAAAAATATCATTCTTGCAAGATTGCCAATCATCATTTTATGTTCCTTCCTGAGTATATTTTTGAGAACTAGGTCCGTGAAATACATCAGAATAAAAGAAAACAATTACATCTCCGACATTTTCTTTGTGGCAAGGTCTACCCGGAACATGAAATATGAGCACAAGAAATTATAAGTATGATCCTTCATCAAATACTCTCAGAATATCTGTGGATTCATTGACAATGCTAAAGTAGGACTTGTGTGAAATGTCACATATACTAATATGATCTAAGTCAAAACTACAATGATATGAAATTACTGGAAACTTGAGTGACAGGTATAAATTTCAACATGGACACTGCCCTTAAAGAGCTCATACATTAAGAGACTGTAAAGGAGATAATTTACCATAAAGTAGTATACATAGAGAGAGCAGTATGGTAGTTATAGAAGGAGGAAGGTGTGTCACAAAGAACAACACAGAGCAGAAACAGGAAAGGAGCTGATGCTTAAATACTGAGTATAACAGAATATTCTTCTTCAAGAGGTAGGCAGACGGGAGGTGATAGCGTGATGTGTATAAAAGTTCTATCTGATATAAACTCATATTTAGATAGTAGATTCCAACAGTGTGCTTAATATGAAATGTGCCTAATGACTCACTTATATTCTTTAAAATATATAAAATCAATTTAAAAATTTACTTATTTTTCCACACATTTATGTGTTTCTATTTTATTTATTTAAGCTTTTAGTTTTTTTTTTTTTTTTTTTTTTTTTTGCCTGCATGCATATCTGTCAACCACTTGCACACTTGAGGCCAAAAGAGAACATCAGATTCCCTGGAGTTGGAGTTTGTGAACCATGTTGGTGCTGGGAATCAAACCCAGGTCCTCTAGAAGATCAGCCAGTGCTCTTAACCCCTAAGGCATCTCTCTAGTTTCTAACTATATCCTTACATTCTCTCAGTAGAGAAATAGCCACAAAAAGAAAGAAGTCAATGGAAAATTCAGTCTCTAAATATTTTACTTACCTGGACTGAATCCAATACTTTAATATATCAGCAAAGTATAGATGGTACATGCATAAGAAGAATATGTTTTAATGCTAAGAAAACATTCAAGTATTTATGGATCTTATATATTTTCTTCAAGATATGTTGCTGTTATAAAAGTAACTGAGTTTTCTTTTACATCAGAACAAATGATATCTTAGTGTCTGAAAATGGAGAAGTATTTGTGTTTAAATTTTATTTAGGTAAATGTGAATTACACAATAACTGAAGACCTTAAGTACTAGTGGCTATTAAATAGTGATGAATCTTATTGTATGCAGGACAAGAAGCCCATCTTATGAGTGGAAAATCATTTCTAAAAGTAAAGTAACAAAACCATTGTAAATACTCAACAATAATGGAATCCAAAGCTCAATTAGGGTAGATCCACAAATAAGAAATACTATACAGTTAATAAATGTTAAGTTCAAATGATAATTTGCAACTTCACAGTTAAATGTGAATTATAATAACTGAATGAGACAGTTTTCAAAGCTACAAATATATTTATTTTACAGACAAGAGCAAAGAAGGATATCTAGGCAAGCTTGCATTGAGTTGGGACATAGCAGCCAGCTTGGCTCAAGGCTAGTCCCCTCAGCTACTTCTCTAGGTTGCCCCCTTAGCAAATCACTAAAGGGTCATCAAACTATTATCTGCACATTAACCTGTGTATATGGCAATCATCAATGTGTGATGAGAATGAGAAAACTAACACTAATTTGGGGATGATAGTTGTACCTGATAATTAATATAATCTAATGATTAATCTAACTTATGATTTATAGATATGCAAATTCAAATGAGAAGGCTAACATGAAACAACTATTCCAGTCACCCAGCTGTAAACTTAAGATGAGATTTTGTTTATACCTAACTATGATGCCAATGTTCTTACTAACCCATAACACTGCCTCAAATTATTCTGAATTCCTTGTATTTGTTTGAAAATATGTTAGTAATTTATTTTTTATTCTTCTAATGAAGATGTCATAAATCAAAATGCAAAAGCATCCACCAACTGAAAAATCAGTCCTCACAAACTGTATTGCGTTGGGTCATTTTAATATGATACAAAGTTTTGACAATCTTTGTTGTTCATTGCTGTGCCAATTAAATTCATAAAGATCCTCTCTGAGAATGAACACAAGTAATTTAATGTACTTATAGAAAAGAATACATGAAACTACATGTACGTAAAATCCTCTAGTTGCATGTGAATTTAAGAAAATTAGAAATAGCAAATGGAGAATGGGTTTCATGGGAAATAAAAATATAGCAGGGAACTTGCTTATTGTGTAAAATAAGCATTGACCAAATAGTTCTTGAATTCTGTAACAGCTTTATCATCTGTCTCAATTTTTAAAACTACATACACTTCACTGTCAATATCTTCAAATTGACATTTCATGACACATATTTAGCAACTATTTCTTATCTTCTGTCTCACTACAAAATGACCCATCAGGCTGAGCAATGGCTCACAAAGTGTGATGAGGAAGGTGGGCGACTGTGGCAAACAACCAAGGAATCTGTCAGGGGACTTAACAGTTTGACTTAATCTTAAGGAAAATCTGAGGATCTCTAAGAATGCTGCACAACCTCTGACAAAGCCTCCATCAATACTCTTCTGCTGTGGATATCGTTCTGTATAAATAAAACATTGATTGGCCAGTAGCCAGACAGGAAGTATAGGCGGGACTAACAGAGAGGAAAATTGAGGAGGAAGGAAGGATAGAGAGACTGGCTGGAGCCGCGGCGAGAACAAGGAAGATGTAAAGTACCGGTAAGCCACGAGCCACGTGGCAAAGTATAGATTAATAGAAATGGGCTGAATATAAGAGTAAGAGCTAGACAATGACAGGCCTGAGCTAATGGCCAAGCAGTTTAAATAATATAAGCGTCTATATGTTTATTTTATAAGTGGGCTAAGGGACTGTCAGGGATTGGCGGGACCTGAAGAGAAAACTCTCCAGCTACACTCTTCCATTAAACTGAAAAATATTGAACAACATTGTATTTACTTTTCTTCCTTGGCTATTTATTACAATATCAGGTTTCCAGATCCCAGTTCAGTCATGTTGCAGCAAACAGCTTTTGAGGTAAATTAAACCCCTATTGAAATTTAGTTACTGTGTAGCAGCTGCTCCATTTGTAATACAAAGTGAGCTAAATACAAGAGAAATAAAGCTAGCTATAGTGGCTCACATGTTTAATTCCAGGACTCTTGAGGCAGAGGCAGCTGGATCTTTGTGAATTTGAAGCCAGCCTGGTCTACATAATGAATTCCAAGCCAGTCAGAGCTACATAGTGAGAACCTGTTTCCAAATAAACAAGAAATGAAAAATTGAGATACCTTGATTCACAGGTATCTTTAGATCTCAGTTTGGTGAGATTATACAGGATAATCCTGGGGAGGATAGAAGAGCAAGACATGATGTCTTTAGGAAAGCCAAGTATTCATGGTGTGGGGATGCGAGGCTTTCTGGTTTTACTCAGGAAGAAATAGCAGTCCAAGATTTGGTGTGAGGAAGGAGATGGTTAGAATTTCCAAGGGATGGATATCAAGATAGTTGTGGAAAACAAAAGGAATTCAAATGTTTGTAAATGATTTGGAGATATAAGGTAATTTTAAAGAAACTCCAGGTACTTACTGGGAAACCAAACTAACGGTTTGCAGCTTATGTTGCTGGTCTCAGTTTATTTTCTCTATATCTATATTTCTATAAAGTTCTATCACACTGAGTTGGATTATTTGATCCCAATTACAGGGTAAATATTACTTACCTGAGATTCTCTGGATCCAAAGTATTTCAGAGTTTTCAGATTAAGGAATATTTGCATGGACTTTTTTTCTGCTGGATATAATTAGTTTAACAATTGGAAACCTGAGATGCTTGAAATCAGCCTTTGGGTATCACAAGCTTTAGTTTTACTGTTTGCTTTCTGTGACTACCAGGCAGAGAGAGAGAGAGAGAGAGAGAGAGAGAGAAGAGAGAGAGAAATTTCAACTTCAAAGTGACTAATAGCAGTTCAGAATGTTTTGCTGTGGGATAATGCTTTTGTACACTTGTTTAATAAAATGCTGATTGGCCAGTAGCCAAGGAAGTATAGGCAGGATAAGCAGACAAGGAGGATTCTGGGAAGTGGAAGGCTGAGTCAGCAGATGCCAGCCTGCTGTCCAGGGAGCAGCATGTAATGGCATACAGGTAAAGCCATGGAACATGTGGCAACATATAGATGAACAGAAATGGGCTGAGTTTAAGTGTAAGAGCTAGTCAGTGGTAGGCCTGAGCTAATGGCTGAGCAGTTATAATTAATATAAGCCTCTGTGTGTTTACTTGGGTCCAAGTGGCTGCGGGGCTGGAGGGTGAGAGAGATTTGTCCTGACCACAGGCCAGGCCAAGACACAGAAAAACTTTCAGCTACAATGTTTGCTGTTTATTCTCTCTCCCCCTCCTCTTTTTCCCTCCCTACTTTACCCCCTCTCTCTGATACATAATGATGATGGTGGGAGAATACAATTCATCTCATATTCACAATAGACTTTAATAGACTCGGAAAGCTTAATTTGAGTTTATTTAAAAATATACATCTGTCTTAATTATGATTTCTCTTGCTATGATGAAAAACTATGACCAAAAGCAAGTTGGGGATGAAAGGGTTTATTTGGCTTACACTTCCACATTTTCACTGAGGGAAGTCAGGATAGTAACTCAAACAGGGCAGAAACCTACAGACAGGAGCTGATCCAGAGGCCAGGGAGGAGTTGTGCTTACTGGCTTGCTCCTCATGGCTTGCTCAGCCTGCTTTCTTATAGAACCCAGGACCACCAGGGATGATACCACCCACAATGGGCTGGGCACTTCCCCATCAATCACTAATTAAGAAAATGCCCTACAGCCTGATCTTATGGAGGCATTTTCTCAATTGAAGTTTCCTCCTTTCAAATAACTAATTCTACCTTGTTTCAAGTTGATATCTAGCACAATTGACCCCTTGTCAACTTGACACCAACATATCACTGTTAAGCCACAACCCTTCCCTTCTTGTTAGTCCCCAAGATGACACGTTAATAAAGACATCACAATATAAAACATTTTACATACTTAAAAAGTTCCTCAGCCTTACCAATCAAAACACTTTAAAAATTGTCTCTTTAAAACTATCCAGTCTCCTTTAAAGTCCAAATTCTCTGTAAAACACCAAATCTCTCCTTTTTAAAGTTCAAAGTTTCTTAACTCTCCTGTAAAATCAAAAACAAATTGAGTACTTACTCACTTTAAGAGAGATGAACCAGGGGGCAGTCACAATATGAACAAAGCAAAACCAAACTCCAAAAGTGTAAATAACTCATCGTCCAGTATCTAGATTTACTAATGATCTTCTGTGCTTCCACCAAAGGACTTGTGTGGTGATATATTATATACTCCAACTTTTTATGTAACCTAATAAACCTTTCTGTGGATCAGAGGACAGAGCCAACCACTAGATTAGACATAGAAGCCAGACAGTGGTGGTACACACCTTTAATCCTATCACTTAGGAGGCAGAGATCCATCTGGATCTCTGTGAGTTCAAGGCCACAATGGGAACAGAGCCAGGCAGTGGTGGCACACACCTTTAATCCCAGTACTGGGAAGCACACATGCCTTTAACCCCAGGAAGTGATGTCAGGGCAGAGAAAGTTATATAAGGCGTGAGGAAACAAACACTCGCTCTTGGGCTGAGGATTTTCTAGCGTTAAGAACTTATGGCTGGCTTGTTCTATTCCTCTGATCTTTCAGCTTTCACCTCAATATCTGGCTCTAGGTTTTCTATTAATAAGACCATTAGTAATTTGTGTTACAGGCTTGGGTCACTTCTCCAGCTCTGTCCTCTGCAGCACACAGAGCTTGTATTCTAGGCTCCAGCTGGCTTTCCTCCACCATTGTTGCTGTTCACGGTGGTCATCCCATGGTACTAACATCTCCAAAATGCTAGTGTCTTCACTGCAACTGGGCTGAACTTTCACCAATAGCCTCTCAAGGCTCTTTTAATGGGGCCAAGCCTCAACTTTTCTGCATTAACAACTTCAGTCTAAGGCCTTCAACTGCCACTGAAGCTGCAACTTTCAATTATGGCCTCTCCTGGACTCTGACAGTGCCAAGCCTCAGCTGCTCTCCATGACCCCTGCATGCCTTCAAAACTTATATCATCTGGGTAACTCTTGTACTACCAATTTAAGCTGCCAGTGTGAGGTACAACCTTGGCCTCCTCTGGAACACATCTTCTTTGTGCTGCCTCTCAGAAAACACTCCCCAAAAGATTTCACCTCTATGATTCTAGTCTTTTCTTAATCACTACCAATTTCTCTGCTACAACAGACTAGCCTTAAGCATCCCAGCAAAGCAAAGGTTTCACTTCAGTAGTTCTGATGTCCTGTTAGTCACACCTGACTCTTAAGCCCCAGTTAACCAGAACCACAGGATCTTAATTCAAAATAACAAATGGCCCTGACTGAGTCTTTAAATTTCCCTCTGAAACTCCACAAGCTAGGCCTCCATTGTCTGCACTGCCCTCAACAATCTTATCTTCTAAGCTCCTATAGAACAACTCTTGAAGCATTGAACACTCGATGACTTTTCTCACACAAAGTTCCGTAATCCTTCCACAATCCTCTCCAAAACAACATGATCAAGTCTGTCACAGCAATAGCCCGCGATCCTGGTACCAACTTGTCTTAGTTAGGGTTTTTATTGCTGTGATGAAACACCATGACCGAAAAGGAGGAGGAAAGGGCTTCTTTGGCTTGTACTTCCACTTGCTGTTCATCATCGAAGGAAGTCAGGACAGGAACTCAAACATGGCAGGAACCTGGAGGCAGGAGCTGATTCAGATATCATGGAGAGGAACTGCTTACCAGCTTGCTACCCATGGCTTGCTCAACCTGCTTTCTTATAGAACCCAGGACCACCAGCCCAGGGATGGCACCACCCACAATGGGCTGGGCCCTCCTTCACTATTCCAGATCTTATAAAGGTATTTTCTCAATTGAGGTTCCCTCCTTTCAGATAATGCTACCTTGTGTCAAGTTGACATTAAACTACTCAGCACAGCCTCTAAATATAAATCCTTATAATTACCAAAAATTTAAAAAGACCCATAGACTCTCCTGATTAATATACAAAGTTAGATTTGGTTAGTCTTATTTTCCCACAGTAGACTCTCTTCTTCTTTACAGAAAGAAGAAAAGATGACAGAAACTTGGGTGTGGCTTAAACCTGACAATTCCATTTTCTAACTTGAGTGCCTCTGTTTACTTTGAAAGACTTCAGGCTTACACCCCCCCAGGCCCCAGGAGAATGAGGAACTAAAAAGAGAACTAGTTCCAAGGGCAAACTGACTCAACTATTATTCAACCACCCCTGCAACAATGTAACAATGTAAAGAGATTTCTATTAAGAGATGTGCTCAACTGTGACTGGGATAATCGCAAGTGTTCCAGGAAGGACCACTGTGACCTTTGTCCACTCCTGCCCTAATACTCCCCTTGAGGTTTCGGGAAAAATGTGCCAATTCTTCCTGCACAGGTAGTGATGTAACTGTACCCCCTCTGTGATCACTCTGTGACCAGATCATGATCTTATGAAATTAGCCTCTAGACATAAATCAATCGAAATGAAATTGTATGGGAATTGTAATCTTGTGGCTTTTGTGGGTTTTTCCTTTAAAAGTGCCTATGTGACTGTAGTGTGATGCGACTCTTGCTCTTTGGAGCAGAGGAGCCCGACTGTACAGCTGCATAAATAAACACCTCTTGCTGTTGCATCAACTGGACCAGAGTCTGGGTTCTTGGGGCACCCACTTGAGAAGATAGTACCCTGGGTCTGGGGTCTATCAACTTCAGTGATAGTCATTGCCAGAATTCTTGCCTCTTTACAGGCAAAGGGATTCAATTAGATTAGAGGTAAGGGGCTCCTTCTCTTTCTCACATCCCACCAATTATCCCAAGATTTTGTGCATCAACAGGGAATCTTGGGGTTCAAACTTTTAGGTTCTTAGCTTTGTTAATAACTTCATTTAGAAATGAATTCAGACAGAAACTTAAAGATAATTTTATTAGAAGTTGAGAGAAAAATACAAGGGCAGGCAAATTGTAAGTCTCAGTAGCTGCCAGGAGAACAGAGCAGAGAAGAAGATAGAGAGAAAGTGATGTCCTCTTAGATGAGGGCCTGGGAAGAAAGGTGAGTGCAGTGATGGAGGTCAGTAAGCAGCAGAAGATCAGCTGCATAGTTGACAGTCAGTTTCAAGGCAGAAGTGTGTGCAGTAAGCAGCAGGAGACCAGCTGCATGGTTGACAGTCAGTCTCAAGGCAGAAGAGTGTACAGCAGGGTGTGCAGAGAAACATGGAAACATCTAGAATGTGAAGGAGAGCATGTCTAGTATGTTTTAGGACTCAGAAGAGTGGACGTTCTTCCCAGGGCTGCTTCGTGGAAGCACTGTAAGTAGGTGAAGGAGAGGTTTATGGGACTAGAAAGTACATTACCACATTAAAGGGATCATTTCTCCTTTGACTGCTTGACATGCCTTCAGTCTTTCTTTCCCAAGGTGTGGGTTTCCTGTCAGATGTTTGACAGGCCCAGATGGATTAACTCTAATTGTAATACTGTTATACTATAGTGAAAAAAGTATATAATGGTCTAATCATTGGAGCCTATCACAATGCCATGTCCCCCACAGCAGAGTCAGAGGTTGAGAGGGAGATGTGAGCCATGGAAAAAGTGATGTTTACTTTTCTAATGTTACCAGGGAAATGGTTGTGGTATGGTGGTCCAAAGCCAACTGTGAAACAAGGAGCTAACCCCAATGACTTCTAAAGCCACTAAGCCCTGTCTAACTCCCTAGCATCCTTGCTTTGAGCATTGTGATTCTGAAATCATATAGGTGATGGGCTGAATTTGAACAATAAATATAATCCATTTCCACTAGGAAAATCAAGAGACCTAATTTCCAGAGTTGTTCCCCAGAGAGAAATAGCATCTGGGCTAGAGCTTCAGTCTCTCTCAGGTATAGCATCTGACATACCTTGCCTTCAGCCAGGACAGAACCAAAAAAAATTTAAATAAAGCATGAGATTCTGAACTCACTAGACTATCAAGAGGTTATATACACCATTGCCCCCTTCTGTAACATGTAAATGGGTCTAGCAATCACTGAGACAAGAAAACATACCTTAGCAAAGATGTGCCAGTGGTTTTAGAAACAGCATAGAGCTCAACAAAAGATGTACATCAGAACAATCTTCTCTTTGGCTATTTTCACTCCCACTCTATGAGAATGATCTGTTCCGCCACAGGCACTTTTTAGCCATTGCCTGCTCTTATCTCTTGAGGGTTCCTCACTGTAGCTTGTAAGAAATTTCACCTTTTTTCTACACTAAGCATTGTATATCTTATCTGAAGTATTTTCACAGAAATCACAAGGACAGGAAGCCATGGGTATACCAGAGTGAGATTCTAGTAACATTCGAAGTCTTTTGTTAAGTGAAAAAACTTTATTAATTCACTTCACAGTTATCTCATGTTTCTTCTAAAATATAGTATCATGCAGTCATCATAAATTATAAATAGGAAACTATCTCTGTTTTTTGCCTTGAAATGCCATTGTTGAGTTTTAACTTTTGACATGCGGTGCTGCAATGACATCACTGAGTATGATTTTGACCTGTGGAATTGCAGTGATGTCACTGATGTTTGACTTTTGCCCTTTGGGGTTGCAATGATGTCACTGGGTTTTGAATTTTGACCTGTGGAACCCCTGTTAGGATGGAACTTCAGTCTCACTTGACAAGGATGAGCAATGGATTTTTAAATACATATTTCTATTAACCTGTTCTAAATGTGCACATCAGGTCTTTTGGACTGAAGATGTTTGATTATTACCTACTTAAAAAACAAATTGTGCTTGTTTAGTTCCCATTTTCCAATTTGTTTTTAAAGTTTGAAAAACTGCATTTAAGCCAGGCTTGGAAAGACACACTATTAGCCCCAGCACACAGGATCAACAGGTAGGCAGATCTGTGAGTTCTGGATCCACTCATCTATATGGTGAGTTCTAGGCCAGGCAGAGTATATTTCGAGAGACCCAACTCTAAAACAATCAAACAAAAGACCCACATTTGCATGTGTGTGTGTGTGTGTGTGTGTGTGTGTGTATGTATGGGCACATATGACACTGCACTTGTATGGAGGTCAGAGGACAGCTGGAAAGTGTCAGTCCTTTTCTTTCATTATATGGGTTTCAGGGATCAAACTCAGGTTGGCAGGCTGGGCAGCAAGTATTTTTACCTGGGCCATCTCACTGACCCAGGTAGCCTAGGCTGCCCTCAAATTCCTGCTTCTGCCTCTTCAGAATGGTCTAATGACATACAACAGAACAAACGAACCATTGTTCAGCTTTCAGTTCTTAATTTTGGCAATGAAATTAATCTTTGATTTAATGTCCAGTCAGCATAAGCTTCAGTAGATTGGAGAGACAGAGAAGCCTGCACCTTCTCTGTTCATGCAGAAAGGGAACCTATTTCCTATTCTCCTCTCCTCTCAGAGTAAGGGAGAAAAATCTTTGTTTCCTAGACAAGCATAGAAAGCATGCTTTGCTCACACTCTAATCTTTTGGAATGTAAATATACTTTCCAAGGGTTTGATGCTATCCAGTGCTTAAGAATTTTACAGCCAAAAGATGAGTCTAAGGTCTTAGGCCTCACTCTCCCTTGGAATGTAAATTTGTGCCTCCAAAATCAGGTCAACCCCTCAGGACTTGGCTTATCTTCTATACAGTTGTGAATTACCTTGCCAAGTCTTGCTCTTAGCTGAGGATCTGAAGTTCAGTGAGATTTATTTATGAAACTCCAACTCTATATCTACATGAAAAAATATTTTTTTCTTTCCAAAGGAAGTTTTTGAAGGTTTTACAGGACAGAAGTGATATTAAAGACTGAAAAATCAGTAGGTGATTTGCACATGTAGAAGCTGGATTGTGGGCTGGAGTGACTAGCTAGTATGCTTATGAAAGGACAAAGGAGAATCCAAGAAGAGATTCTAGGCCAGAGTCTTCATGAGAAAGATCTCAGTGTAGGCATAGAAACCCTAATGTTGAACTTTGTTCAGGATGGAGAATGGAAACATATGCTTGATCCCAAGATAAGCCAAAGTCTAAACCACACAGCTTAACAATCAGATTGTATGAGATGCTCTGTGCAAGAACTCAGAGGGAGGGAAGAAAACTGAAAATGAAGCCAGAGTTGTAATATTTTAGCCTGAAACCAAATGTCATTTGCCAAGACATACAAACAACTCAAAAGAGATACTGAATGGGATGAATTCAAATATAAAATCTTTGCTTTTTCTTAGTTAGCCAAGCAATGTGTGACTGCTTAAAAATTTAAACAAGTGGGGCAGTCAATGGATAAACAAAAATAATCTCTTCCACTGGGTGCTGTAGGATTTTACAGTCACACCTGTTCCCTACAAAGTAGTTAATTTGTGATTCGTGATTGAGTTTGTGTGCGCATCTGTTTAGTTGCTTTCTTGTTTTGCCAAGAATTCCTTGGTCATGTTCACATGCTACAGGACACAGTTCTGATAGCTTTGCCACATCATGATCATCAAAGGCAAGATTAGCTCAGACTATAGAGTAACTGCTTCTATATGTGTATGAGGAATCTTTGCATTCAGGTCATGCTGTGATTATAGCCTTGAGAATAATGCTGATCAACCTCATTTAAATGGATAGTAGAGTAATACTTAGGCATATGAGGTCAACAATTATTGGTTTTGTCTTTTGCTTGACAAATCAATACGTGCTTGGTGCTACAAAAACTAAGTCTGTGGTTTGAAAAATAATTTATAATTAAATATCATAGTCCTTGAAATGCTGTAATTATCACAGACTGGAAATTAATCCTTAATTGTACTTATTAAGTAAAATTAAGCACTTTGCAAGATAAATAATATTGTGTACTGTGTAAAAAAGCTATATGTAAAAAAACTCAAGAAGCATCTAAGCTGTCACTGCCTTCTTCTCTCTTGTTTGTATACATTTCTTTCCTAGGCACGTTAATTTTAAAATTACATTTATATATTCACTCACGGGTATATGGGTATATTCATGAATGTGTGTGATGGCACACATGTAGAGTCAAGAGACAACTTGAAGGAAATGGATCTCTGCTTTCTTCACGTGGGTCTCAGTTATTGAATTTAACTTGTCAAGATAAGAGCTTCTGGTCCATTTTTCCACCCTGATCTCCCAATATTGAAGTTAAAAGAATAATTATTTTTAACCAGATATATCAATATTTACTAGTATATTTATCCTGAAGTTGTGGACTTCTTTCTGCAGTTAACATTCCACTAAAGAGTAATATAGAGGATTACACAAGCACTCTGAGTACATGATCTGAGATTTAACTACTGAAAGATGTACCTTAAGCCTACTACAACTTATTATCACCTTAACATTGCAATTATCTCAGCTGAAGGTATATAATGGATATAACACAATATGTGCAAATCACAAGACAGAAAATATAAAATACACCAAAATTCAAGGCAAGATGACAGTTCCAAGAAATACCAGTTTCACAATAATATCTTCCAATAAAAGTGAATTATGTAAAATTCTAAATAAAGTTAAAAGAAATAATTATAAGGAATGTTTAAGCAACTCAAAGGAGGTACAAATAAATTTCTAAATTAATTCAAAGAGAATATAGAAAGCCTAGTGAAATAAAGAAGGCAATGTAGGGTATGAAAGAGAAATTCAATAAATGTATTAAATAAAATTTGAAAACATGTAATTGAAATTTGAGAAACAAAAAGTTTTTTCAACACAAAGCTCAGGAGAAAACTTTACCAACAGAACCAGTCAGTGTGGAGGACAGAGTATTAAGGAAGGACCCAAGATATAGATTAGTTTGAACATTCAGATATCAACAATGATAATAATGTCTAAACAAAACATACAAGATGTCCAGGACACCCTTAAAAGACCAAGTGTACAAATCATAAGTATAGAATAGGAGATCTTCAGGCTAAAGTGTTAAGTAATGTACATAATAAACCAAAGCAGAAAAAATTCAGAAATCTTGAGGAAGAGAGGACCATCCACACACAGGAAGCATTTAGAACACCAAGCATGCAGAACAGAAGAAGCTCCCTGTGTCACAATAGAGTTAGAACACTAAGCATGTAGCACAAAGGCAAAGCATTCAAAGTTGCAAGAGAGAAACGCCAAGTCACATATAAAGACAAACCCATTAGAATTATAGCAGATTTCTCAACAGAAACTCTAAAGCCAGGAGAGCATGGAACGATGTACTGTGAGCGCTGAAGGGCAGTAACTGCCAATGAAGATGACTGTCTCAGTGAAGAAGACATCATTGAAGGGGAGAGAAGAACTTCCCACGATAAACACAAACTAAAGGAATCAATGAGCACCAAGACACAGGAAGGAATCTTATGTAGGGAAGAGAAAGATAAACACATCCAAGAGCCATGGGAAAGAGTGAACTGTACATGAACATCAGTTAACCAAAATAGGAATGAGAAAATACCAAAGACTACAACATCTACAGTGACAATTAGTACACACTTTAAAATAACAACATTAAACACAAACAGCCTCAACTCTTAACTTAAAAGACAGATTGTAAAGTAGAGCAGGTAGTAAAAATGGGGTCTTTCTATTTGTTGCCCCCAAGAAACATATCTCCTCATCAAAGACAACCTTATGGTTAAAGTTTAGAAACATCATTCTAAGCAAATGAAACTTCTTAGAAGGCAAGCAGGTATTGCCATTCTAGTGATAGGTAGGAAAACAGACTTTAAACCAAAATGAGTCAGAATAGCTGGAGAAGTTAACTTCATACTAAGTGAAGAACCCATAGACGAGATAGATCATTCAAAACAAATATGCAATAAATATAAGTATACTCAGTTTCATTAAACCAACATCACTAAAAAGAACACCACAGATTGACACCAACACAGTCATAGTGATGATTTGAATATCTTCATTCTCTCCAATTGGTAGGCCATCTCAACAAAATTACTAAAGAAACATCTGAGTTAAATGACATCATACATTCTTACTAAAGAACACTAGATGCTAGACAGACAAAGTAATCCTTGGCAAAATGAACACTGCTGGAAGTGTGTGTCACTGAACCTGATTTCATGGTGTACTACAGGGATATACCATACATACAAAAAGAGAATATAGAACTGGCACAAAGCTAATCAATGGAATATGTTGCTGGAAAATTTCTCTCAAGCTCCCAAGTCCCGCCAGCTCCCAAGTCCCACCAGTCCCAGAAACCACTTACAAAATAAACACACAGATGCTTACATTATTTAAACTGCTTGGCCATTAGCTCAGGCCTATCATTGTCTAGCTCTTACTCTTATATTTAGCCCATTTCTATTAATCTCTACTTTGCCACGTGGCTCGTGGCTTACAGGTACTTTACATCTTCCTTGTTCTGGCCGCCGCTCCAGGCAGTCTCTCTCTCCTTCCTTCCTCCTCAATTCTCCTCTCTGTTAGTCCCGCCTATACTTCCTGTCTGGCTATTGGCCAATCAGTGTTTATTGACATATAGCGATATCCACAGCAGGAATAGACTAACAGGCTCAGATATAAACCTGTGCAGCTACAGCCATATGATTTTTGACAAAGTTTCTAAAAATATGTGTTGTAGAAATGATATTCTTTTTAAATGATCTTGGGAAATTACAAATCCATATCTTTCACCTTATATAAAAAGTCAACTCCAAATGAATCAAACACAGTAGTGTAAGACCTGAAACACTGAAACTGTTAGAGAAGAAGTAGGACCAACACTTCAAAATAGAGGCATAGGGAAGGATGTTCTGTAAGGGACTAGAATTTCTTAGAACATGAGGCCAACAAAAGTCAAATGGGAGTTCATAACATTCAATTTCTTTGCACAGGAAAAGAAGGAATTAATTGAGTGCAGAACTGTCTACAGAAGAGGAGATCTTTGCTCACTACTCTGCTAACAAAGGATTAGCATCTAGAGTATATAATAAAGTCAAAGCTTATTAAAAACCAGACAATCCAATCAATTCATTAATAGACAGTTTTGAAGAGATGAAAATCAAGTGACTAATATATGAGTCCAACCAGTATGGAAGTCAGCATGGAGGCACCTCAAAAAATAAAAGCAAGAAGCTACCATAAGAGCCAGCTACACCCATCCTTGGTACTTATTTGAAGGACTCAATATCAATACACCACAAAGACAGTTTTATATACGAATATATACATATATGTGTGTAAACATATATATGTATATTTATAAATATATGTATTATTTCAGTCATTAAGGAGAATGAAATTATATTTTAATAAACATGATGCAATTTGAGATGATCATATTAAATTAAGTCAGTCTCAAAATGATAAATATGTCTCTAATTTGTGGAACAAATATAAATATGACGTTGTCTCTAATTTGTGGAACATATGTATTACATAGAAAAATAAATCAATAGGCAAGTGCTCTATAATTGAGCTGCATCTCAATCCTTTGGTTATTCTTTCCTTCTTTTTTCTTTTTATGATTGTGGTTTAGATGTTTAAGTTTCTGTTTATTTTAGTGGAACAAGTGAAATAGTTTCAGTCATGTTGAACTAAAATTTCATAATCAAAAAACTGTAATAAATTAAATCAGGCTTTAGGATATGGTGTACAAATGAGTATGAGTAATATGAATATGATATTATGAATAATAGTGTCACAGTATTGAATATAACTTAACTTCCAGGGCATTTAGGATTTCAATGCTATGTTGCTGCTTTTATTTTTTTGAACATATTTTTTTTGGAAGAGCAAAAAAACATTTACAGTTATATGTAAAATTATAAACATAGCACATTTTATTTTTCAGGCTTCATATATATTTCAGAATATGTGGCAGAATATTTTTTTTCCCCCTAGAGAAGTTGGAATGTAGGGGTTGGGAAAGGAGGATAGAGTCATTCTATCACTCATAATGTTTTCAGCCTGACTGGTAAATTAATTACAATACTTTCTGTCTACAATACACTTGGGGAATTTATTCAGATCTATTCTCAAGGCTGACTTCCCAAGAGAATATAAGTCAATTACGGTTCAAACTCTTCTTGTCTTATTAGCTACTTGAATAATTTGAGCGATGGCCCAGGAGACTAGAATTCGGAAGTACTTACTTGTCTCAATCCCTGATGAGTTTCTGAGTCACAGTCCTATGTGTCCATTATCAGCTGTGCCATAGGGCTGACTCAGGGTTCTGCCTACCTCCACAAAAACAGATGGCAAATGGCTCTATGTACTTTAATATGTAAATATCCCAATCTAGTAGACATCTGTAGCTTGATAAATTAATTTTAGGTCTCCAAATGAACTTCTAACACATGCACATTGTCAGTTTTGCTTATTTTCTACTAATAACTGATAAGTACTGTGTTCTCAACAGACAGAAAGAGTTGAGTTCACAGATTTCTTCCTCCATTGGTATTTTTTCTTGTTGACAAACACCTTCCTCTATGTAAGTAGATGTTTTCTCATGGCCATATAAGGATGTAACTGTTCTTATTAAGGGAGAAACATGCAGCTCTACTGTTCCCAATGGTTTGCTTACTGAGTACTCTGAAAGCATAAAGCCTGTCCTTCAAAATGCCATGATGATTCTAATTAGATCACAGTTGCTGTAGACTGAATTGCATCACATTGAAATCAATATGTTGAAACTATAGTCCCAAGTGTTTTTGTACCTGGAAATCAGTCTTCTAGAAGTAACAAGGATTAAATAAGGTCATAAGAGTAAGAGTAGGGCCTTAATATGATGAGAGTAGATTTAAAAAAAAAAAGAGAGATCTAGCAGGATGTGGTGCCACACTTCTTTAACCCCTGTACTTGGGAGTCAGACAAAGGCAGGTCTTTGAGTTTCAGGACATTCTAGTCTACAAAACTAGTTCCAGGCAAGCTAAGGATATGTAGTAAAATCTATGGCAGAGAGAGAGAGAGAGAGAGAGAGAGAGAGAGAGAGAGAGAGAGAGAAGAGTTTCTACCAAGTGTAGACTTGCAAACATGGACAGTCCTCACTGGAAATTAAAGTTGCAGGACCTTGAGTTCCAGCTTCTGGAAAAGAAACAGAATACATTTCTGCTGCTCAAGACATCCCACCATGGTATTTTGTTATGGCAGCCCTAGCTAGTTGACAAAGTAGCTTGTAATTACTGTATTTCAGCACAGATCTTCAGGTACCTCGAACAAATTCCCTCATATATTTCAAAACAAACTGATTAAAGAACACTGGACAAATGAGACAACTAAAAAAAAGAGACTTATCATCTATCCCAGGAAACAGAGTAAAATGGTCTATTGGTATATCATCTAAAAAATTTTATGTCTTCCTAAATGTTTGTTTCTGCTCTTCTCTAAAGATCTAACACTATTGGTCTTCTAATAGTCCCAGTTCAATTAAAATTTAAAGCTGACTTTGGAGTTGGAGAATGGCTCTCTCCTTCTTTAAACTCAAGCATGTTGTTAAAAAAAAAAATACAAACTCCCTGTATCATGCCAGAAAAAGAGCCATCTTCTGCTATGGGACAGAAAAAATAAAAAACCAAATTAATTAAGGGACTATTCTATTACTAATCTCAACTCTTTGATTCTATTCTGATTCTTTAAACTTTTCTTAAAGTATAAATTTTATATCAAAGTTTACAAGATTAATATATATAGATATATATACATTTTAAACTTTGTTAAAATATAAATGGTCATATAGAGTACTAACTAATTCTAAAAAAAAGGCTTCAATTAGCTACATATATATGTCTTTGTGTTCGAGTCTCTTATCAGTTTTCTGCAGGAAATCACGGCCAGGCCTAACATCAACTGAAATCTCCAGAAAGAAGATAGGGCCCCACAACAACAACAATTCCACGTGGACAATAATAATATCACTAAGCTGACAAACATCATCTACAGATCAGCTTTGAACTACAAAGTGCTCAAAACAATTTTGAGAGGGCTAGCTAAGATGATCCAGTCTCAAAGACTACTTAAATAAGGACTTGAGATAAATCCTGAACTTTGACATTATACACAGACTGGATAACAAAAGATATAGTTACTTTTCCTAGAATTTGACAATTAACCTAAAATTTTTCTTTTCAGAACAAAGATACCTTCGCCCATACCCAACAGGAAGCAATTTTAAGAATACGACGCCCACATTCCCAAAGAGATGGTGTGGGACGGATGGTTTTTTGGTCTTTTAATGGGTTTTGGGTCTGAGATAATTTTCATTGTTTAGAGGGGTTGGTTACAAATTGTTATCAAGGGTTAAAAAAAGGGCTAAACAAAGGAGGTTAGATTTAAGGTTTTTATTTAAAAAAATTACTAGTTTTAAATACTTTACATTGGATTGGTTTGTTTTATACTATATACAAATTATATATATATTAAAATTGATATTGTAAAAAATACTATATGTATATTTCTAATTGTACTTATACCGTTCATTTAACAAAATAATACAAATTGCTGATTCTTGAATGTTATTATTACCAACTATTAAGATATAAAAAATAAAAGTTAGTAGTTAGACATTACAATAAAACTTGTAGTCATATTAGGTATGTTTTCTAGATTGAACAGATATATTTTAGATAGACAGGTCATCTTCAAACCCTTCAGAGATCTACAGAATATGGCATTTAAAATGTTTTAATAACTTAAAAAATTTTTCTTTTTTGTTATGACTATGAAACATATCGGCTCCTGACAGTACCAATCTACTTCAAAGAAAATATGGACATTAAAGAAACTACATATGGAGTTAACTTTCATTGTGACAAATGTTAGCCACTGGACAACAAAGTATCCTCAAATCAACTGCTGACAACAGAACAAAATGGACAGACAGGACACAAAACAAAGGACTACTGATTCTTGCCAAAACAAGTATGGTTATGACTTTATCAAAAGACATCTTCTGAGGCCAGGACAATATGGCACCATCCCTAAAGTGGCCTTTACAATCCAAAAAAGATACAATGCCCTTTTCTTCGAAGGCAGCTAAACAGACAGAGGGCCAATGGCTTCTGATGTACAATGAAACAACAGCTAAAACAGTTATTCTTAAAGAGTAACTAAGCTCACGCCTCTCAAAAACAGACTGACATTTAATAGAGAGATGTGGAAAAAAACAAGATGCTAAGATAAAGCCACACATACACGGTCAAAAAAAATGGACAACTAAATTAAAAAACCATCAACAATTTCCAAAATTTAAAATCCTAAATCATGACATGACACTAATGAAATTCAGATGTTTCTGGTACATAAACTGCTCTCACCCAATGTGAGGTTAAACTGTTGACCTTATGTACATCCTACTTCACAAATGAGTCTGTCAGATACGCTAAGCCTATAGGCTAAAGATGATGCCCCAACACTGCAGAAAAACCTCAGGTGACTGTCCAGGCGGCTGGCTGTTTCTGTCAACTCACAATTTTTTTAGAAGCTGCTTACATGCACTTCCTGTTTTTATTCTTGTTAGGTAATATTATTTCCTTCTTGGGTCTCTGAGGGAGTTAAAGATTAGTTAGTTATAGCTAAAGATTAGTTAGTTATAATTAAAGATTAATTAGTTATAGCTAAAGATTAATTAGTTATAATTAAAGATTAATTAAGATAAAAAAAATTGGATCTCTGTGAGTTCGAGGCCAGCCTGGGCTACCAAGTGAGCTCCAGGAAAGGCGCAAAGCTACACAGAGAAACCCTGTCTCAAAAAAACAAAAAAACAAAAAAAACAAAATTAAGTACATTTTGGACTTACCAAAATAAGATAGATAATAAAATTATTTTCTCTAAATTTGTCAAATACAAATAAACTAAACATTGTTTAGGTATTTATTACTTATATATATTGTATATAATTATTATACTTTTGTATATAGTTTTTCTTATATTAGTTACAGCTTTCCTTTTTTTTCATTTTATTAAAATAAAAAAGAAAAAATATAGTGGTATTTTATTTGTACTGAAATGTGATTTTATTTGTATGTTAATAAATAAAGTTGCCTAGGGGTCAGAGCTATTAGCAAGCCATAGCAAAAGCCGGTTGTGGTGGTGCATGCCGGTGGAATTTGCTGGAGGAGGTGCACGCCTTTAATCCCAGCACTTGGTAAACAGAGCTAGATAGATCTCTGTATGTTCAAGGATACAACCGCATTGGAGACACACGCTACAATGTGTGTCTGGAGATCTGTACAGACAGGCAGTGACGAGACAGTCACGTGGTTGGGTTTACAACCAATAAAAAAAAAAGAACAGAAAATGTATTTAAAGACAAACAGACAGGAAATAGCTCCTTTTTGGAGAGGTCTCTTGGTGGAAGAGGCTAGCTGGTAGCAGGCGGGTAAGGCTCTTAGCTCTGACCTCTTGGGCTTTTATCTTTACATTGGCTCTATGTTTCTTATTTAATAAGACAGTTGGTTACTACTACAAATTATAATTAATTTGACAGTAGCCACAGAGAAATGTCAACCCCCTTTCTTAGAATTATAGAAGGAAAAATAGTCTTTTACCATATCACTGATGTATTTCATAAAAGTTATAAAATGGTATGCTTATTATATTTGTGCTTATTCTTATAAATATATAATTGCTTACTATATAAACCTGGTAATAGTTGTAACTATACACCTCATATTTATTGAGCAGTTACTCACATTCTGGTATTATTTTTAAATCTGACATGATGAAGCAGACATTGTTAATTTTTCCTTTTCAACAATGATGAAATTGAATGCAGCTATACATGTGAATAAAGGATATGTATACAGGGATATGTACAGATGATATCAATGGTTTACTAGTCCACATACCCAGGGCTATAGTACACACCACCATGGAAACAAACCTATATGGTGAAACAGGCTGATTCCATGAGATAGGCTTTGTTTGGGTAATGTCTGAGATTCTCTGCCACTTTCTCCTTGTGTGTCTCTTTTATGAGATAGTGTTTGGCTACTTTTTTTTAGCTTTTTATTATTAAGAAATTTTTCATTCATTTTACATACCAACCACAAATCCCTCTCTCTTCTCTTCTCCCCCCCCCCCCCCCCCCCCCCCCCCCCACCCCCCCCCCCCCATTCTCTCCTCCTCCAAGGCAGAGCCTGGTACATTCAGTTGAGGCAGGTCCAAGTCCCTTCCCCTGCATCAAGGTTGTGCAAGGTGTCCCACCATAGGTAGTTGGCTCCACAAAGCCAGGTCATGCATCAAGGATGGATCCTGATCCTACTGCCAGGGGGCCCCTTAAGCAGATCAAGCTACACAACTGTCTCACTTATGCAGAGGGCCTAGTCCAGTTCCATGAAGGCTCCACAGCCATTGGTCTAAAGTTCATGAGTTCCCACTAGTTTGGTTTGGTTGTCTCTGTAGGTCTCCCGATCATGATCTTGATTTGGCTGTATTTTTTATAATTAACATTTTTTGTACTTCATGTCAGGAAAAAGAATGTCTATCTGGAATTTTTTTCTCATTCATGGTATCTTCCCACTCGAATTTTTAGTAGTTCTTAGAAAATTCATGTTTTCCTTTAAACAGTGGTAAATTTATTATGTATGTTATCAAAGCCTATAAGCAAACAGGTGTAGAAATAATAAGAAAAGCATCCTACAAGCAAATAGCTACAGCTTAAGCTAAGCAATACAGCATTTTCAAGCCAACTAGTTTCCCTGCATATTTCCATGAGTCCATCAGGGTAAAGAAAGAACACTACCCATGGACGCCCACAGACCCAGGCCTCACATCTAGCTCTATTTATTTGGATTAAATTTTACATAAATATGTTTTATTTTGTTTTGTTAGTTTCTGTAGCTTGATTTCCTAATGTGTAAAACTTTAGTTTATTCTCAATCCAATTTGTTTATGTGGTCTTATGAAGAATAAAATAGGTCTATAGAAGTGAATATTCCTGATACCATTAATTTATTCATGCCCAGGGGCGCCATTTTGTCATGGAATTTTTTTCAATAGACAAGTATATATATATATATGTGAATATTCATTTTAGAAGATATTGCTTTGCTACTTTTTTTTAAATTAACGTATTTTATGTTTCAATAAATAAACTACATTTTGTTTGTCCATGTGGTTGAGCATGTTGCCTATGCTCAACTGATGATAAAATGCTTTTGTAGTAATAGACAATATTTTACCGAAATAGTCAATATTTTACCGAAATAGACAATATAGTCAATATTTTACTGAATAGATAATATTTTACCGAAATAGTCATAGAAATAGTTCACAAGGACATAAGTATTATTGTTATGGAATGATTAGCTGTGTTCCTCCAAATTCAGGCGTTGAAGCTCTAATCCTCAAAGTGATGGTAAATTTAGAAACAACATTTCAGCTGGGCTTGGTGACACACACCCTTAATCCAAGCACCTGGGAGGCAGATGCAGGCAGATCTCTGAGTTCGAGGCCAACTTGCTCTATTAAGTGAGTTCTGGGCAGCCAGGGCTACACAGAGAAACCCTGTTATGAAAAAAACAAAAAACAAAACAAAACAAAAAACAAAAACCCAAAAACAAACAAACAAACAAACAAACAAAAAAACCAAAAGAACAAAACCCTACATTTCAAGTTTTCAAGTTTAGAGTTAAGTTTAGACTGACATTTCTGTTGATCACTTTAATTACAAAGCACAAGTCTTAGGCCAGCCACTCAAGCCTTCTTTATTTCAATCTTTTTATTTCTAAGTTATATATAAAATAATAACATTTGTCTTCCCCAAAGCCTGAGGTGTTCCCCCCCCCCCCGTTGGAGGAAGGAACTGAGATAAGATACATGAAAACTCTCAGAGATCATAAAAGTTCTCTTTCCATGTGTTGTATATTGCAAACAAGTTGCCATTAAATATGTTTACAAAATATTTTAAAATAAGAAAGAGAAAAACATTTAGACATGTTAACTTTAATATTTATGTGTTAATACATAAAGATACTTTAAAAATACATAAATGGGAGTGAAAATTGAAAGTTCATCTTGCCAGTTATGCCTGGGATATCAGAAATGCTTTCTTTCTTATTCTGAAATGCCAAATACTTCCAATGATGTGCTTATCTCATGTCTCAAAAACATTATTCTGGTATTCTCTCTCCTTCAGGCTTATCTTTACAATTCCCCTGCATTGTGGTTTTCAATTGTGTGTTCCAGAAATGAAGAGAGATAACAACTTCATTTCTGATCAGATTAGTGTAGGCAAGATCTATAGGTTCTTGTCACTTTGACTAGTTTGATAAAAGCCATTGATAGAAAACAATATACAGAATTTTCTGTGGAGGCCCACAAAGGTTTCCCAATGAGATCTGAGCTTTCTTTACCCAGCAGGGCTGCATTAGAGGATTGCTTGACCACGTGTGTGGTTACAAGGTGATTGGCTGTGCTAGGGGAAGGTCCTTTGCTCCACCCCTGGGCATTTCCATAAAAGGCCATTTAGAAGAGACAGAAAGAACTGGTGGATAGTGGTCCAGGCCCTCCCAAGGCTATCTTGTGTTTCTATCTGTTTCTCTCCCTTCTATCCTTCTATCTAAATCTCTTATCCATCACTCCTCAAGAGTACCCTGTTGTAAAATGTGGAAGCCAGTCTCCCAGCTGGGCTCCCACAATTTTCCTCTGGAAAAATTATATGATTTTTTGAAAAACACAAGTAAGCAAACATGCCTGCTACCTTGATCGATAATGATTCAGCATTAGCAATGTCTACAGCAGGGTATTACAAACAAGTGAATTTGCTAAACCATTTCTCTGTGTGTTTGACAGAGCATTTAATTTGAAAAGAGTAATTCCACTCCTGTCATGTACCTTCATTTTATGGTATGTATAGAAGTTCAGTGAAATGAATGTTATGTATGGCATTAAATAAAAATAACTGACCTTGCTTTCTTATTAGACGACTTTTCCTGTGCAATAACTCTCACCCACATTTAGAAATAAATTTGTTATTGGTGTCATCTTTTCATCCACAAATATATATGTCACCTCATTGTTAGAAGATGTGTGGACACCTGGTTGTTTATAGATGATTGTAGACATCCAAATTATCATATTTCCCACTTGTAAATTAGGAAGATAGAAATTTTCCAATAAAGGAATGTAAAGTTACAAGCTTTGAGTCATCAATGCAAATTAAAGAAGAATGAAAAGTGTCTGGTTGCCATGTTAATTATAAAACAAGTCTGGTATTCCATGAAATTCTCCTAGTCTGTGGGCTAGGAAAGTTGGTATCAGTAGAATTCTCTCTCTTGTTTCAGTATCTCAGAGTGTGAAGGACGAGAAATTAAATAGACACTTATATAAGACAGAGAAAGGTAGAAAAGTTGCAGAGTTGAACATTTACAAATGAAAAGGGAATTAAGATAATTTGCACTTTTTCAAAATGAAAATGGTTTAAGGAAAAACACTTTTATAAAATTGTATATAGTACTTTAATATTTTAAATACTTCCATAACTTTACTGCTGTCAATTCACACAAAGTACAGAACTCAGTATTTTTTAGTTTATTCATGCTTATGTAACCATCATCACAGTCTAAGTTCATTTCATCTTATCTTCCTCTGAAAGAAATCCAATATTTAGAATTAGTCCATTAGTATCAGAACCTCCACATGTTATAGATCAGCTGCTATTCTAAACTCTTGAAGAGATTTGTCTATTCTGGATAGTTTATGTATGTGGAATTATACAATATGTGCTTTTAATGCCTTTGCTTACTACAGTGTATATTTTTGCACAGAATTTTAAATAAAAACGTATTTTTCTTATAGGGGAATATAACGTGGGCTGGAAATATTGGGTCATATAGTTATTCTACATTTAATGCTTGAGAAATTGTCATAATGTTCTTCAAAAGTGACTTTACAATGCTGTATTCATATTAGAAGTGTGCGTGGTTCCATTGACCCCACTTCCTAACACTCATTGCTGTCTGTGATATTGATTACAGCCATTCTAGTAATGTGTGATCTGATAGGGATTTTTTTTGTTAGAGTAATAAAGTATAATGTTCAGTGGCTTTCAATTTACATTTTGATTATTTGTAGAAATATCTATACAAATCCTTTCCTTATTTCCACTGAGGTTGTCTTTTTTATTAATGAATTTAAATGTGTTACTTATAAATTCTGGATGTCTTTTCTCAGCTAAGTGATTTGTAAACCTTTTGTCCATCTTGTAAGTTACCTTTTGCTTTCTTGTTAGTAGTTGTTAACATGCAAAGTAAAAACAAACAAGGAAACAAAAAACATTTGATGTGATTCCATTTATCTGTTTTTTTTTTTTGTTATATTTGCTTTGAGGTCATATCTAAGAACCATTGCCTTACCCAAGGCCACAAAGATTACATCTCTGTATTCTTCAGGGGGTTACATAGCTCTTAAACTTGGATTCCTGATTTGGTTTGAGTTAAGTTTTGTGAATGGCCTGAAGCAAAGATGTGACTTCACTCTTTTGCATGTGGATGTTCATTTGTGACATCAGTATTCTAAATAAACATGTGGAAGCTTTTCACCAATATTCTACATAGGATTTGTGTTCCTAAAAGTAACCTAGCCTGAATTTCTTCCTCTCTCCACAATATTCTTTGTTTTGGGTCAATTTTCATCTGACAAAAGCCACTGACAGTTTTAAGATGAGCTACAATGTTTCTAAGCTATTTGCCAAGTAAACCGTCATTAACATCTTAAATAAAATTGCTAAGCTGGACACTAAATTGGGCTTCTATACATAGCCCTCAATCAATTGCTGTAGCTAGAAGGATGTGGTCTCTTTAATGGATAGTATAAAATCACAAGCTAATTTTGCAGCCAAGTATAGAATCCATTCTAGAATATTCTGCCACTGATCAAGTCCCCTAGTCCTTGCTGATTGATTTCACCTATTAATATGGTAGGCCATGATGCCACATTGTTTAGTTAAATATATGTTTCAACATTTCTATGAGATGTTATTCTAGATGTGAATCATATCAGTAGATTTTCCAGTAGAGCAAATTGCCCTTCATAATGTGGATGGGCCTAATTCAATCAACTGGAGGTCATATGAGAAGAGATGGAGGTCACCAAATAGGAAGGAATTCTACCTCCAGAGTATGACATGTAAAATCTAACTTAGTTTTCAAGCTTTGGACTTCCAACTATATCAGTTCTCAGAATTTTGAGCCTACCAGTCTGCTCTGTGGATTTCAGAATTGCCAGCCCCCACAATTATATGAACCACTTCCCTAAAATAAATCCATGTATATAGATAGAAACATCCCTTGTTCTGTTTCTTTGGAGAATCCTGCCTACTATTGTAAGTGTTACAGCTCTGAGGGGAAAGGTTTCCCCAATGGAAGTGTTGCAGCTCTGAAGAGAAAGGTATCCTGGCAGTTGGAGGCCAAGGAATACCACAAAGTCACATTGCACAACAAACCTCACACAATAGGTTTATTGGGAAAAGCACAAGAGGGTGGCTGCTTCTGCTTGGGCAAGAAGCAGCAATGAACTGAGCAGGAAACAGGCGTTATATAGAATTTTGCGGAGTGGGGGAAGGGAAGCATTCCAGGGTAGCCAGGGATTGGTGGGATTCTGTGACCTGATCTTTGGGCAAGCTCAGGGATTGGTGGGATTGCAAACTCAGGGATTGGTGGGTTTTTGACCTCAGGGATTGATGGGTTTTCAAAACCCAGAAGTGAGTTCAGACTTCTTACTCTACAACTACAGCACATGATTTTAATTGGAGGAAATATTATATGTAAAATAATAGGAATGTAGCCTGGTCCTGCTTCCTGCTTGGCCTCTCTGCTTCCTAATCAGAGGAAAGTGACAAGCCCAACCTTGCTTCCTGCAGGCCTGGATAGGATTGCTCTCAGCACGCAACTTCCTGCGGTAATGGACTTCACACCTGGAATCAGAAGCCATGATAAATCCTTACTCCCTTAACTTGCTTCTCTCGGGTATGTTATCACAACGGTGAGGAATTCAACTAGCAAGGACCACAGGGAAGAAAGGACAGTTTGAACAAACAACCACCTTTCTCAAAGAGACATGTTCAGGGAAGAGTGGAGTCTCTGTCAGAGAAACTTTTATTTTGGCTTCAGAAAATATTAAGCAACTCCTTAAATGATAATTATTTCTTTGAGAATTGTTCAGCATGTCTTTTATTTCAAGAACCATTGTATGTGCTTTCTGCATGGAACTGAATTCTTTAACAATCCTAAGGTGTATGTAACACTCCTACATTTGGTAGATGATAAAACAGAAGTAAAACATATAGATAAATTACCAGTGATCACACTAAAATAAGGGTTTACAGACACATCTTTTTAATCATTTGACTAGTCTTTCTCTTGTGTCTCCTTAATCTTTTGCATACATGGAGGATATAATGTAAGTGACAATTGGAGTACAGTTCACATTGGTAGACTAAATTTGTGACATGATTTAATGTCTAGGAACACAGATTAGAAGAAATATAGGTTGAAAATGAAATACAAAATCTTAAGTTTAGCATGGCTGTGTCCTGCATTTGTCTTCAATAGAACTGGGAAAACCATAACATGAACTGAATGCTTGCTACTTGCTAAAGCAGTGCAGTATCATGAGTGCATGTCTTTGCCTTCCTGCAGTCAGGAGCAGTACACACCACCACATGCAACCGTTGACTTGCAAATGGTGAAAAAAAAGAAAGGGGGAGAGAGAGAGAGAGAGAGAGAGAGAGAGAGAGAGAGAGAGAGAGAGAGAGAGAGAGAGATTAGGAAGCTCCATTGTATAAAGGCGTCAAGGAAGCTGAAGCAGAGAACATTTGGCAAAACACAGGTTTTATTCCTCATTATGCATTCGCTAGTTCAAAGCTGTGTCTGTTAGAGAGCTATAAGGAAATCCTGAGAAACTGAACTGATTGTGTGTTAATCTTAAGGTCAAATGTGTTTCAATTTAATATCAAACAAACACAATTCTTAAATTGAGAACCATCAGAGGAGGTTTTTCATAGTCAATACTTGGAAACAGATGCATTAAAGATTTTCTAGTATCTAAAAACCTGCAGATGGATTAAGAAAGAAATCATGTAATATTCATGATTATTTAAAGGAAAGAGATGACGTTACTACAAGACAGAAGTTGCCTTTTGTATTTGAAAAGGGCTATTGAGGTAGGTGGTTTTGTGTATGTGTGTGTGTGTGTGTGTGTGTGTGTGTGTGTGTGTGTGTGTGTGTCTGTGTATGTGTGGTGTTTACAGAAAATATTTCACTTTACTCTGATCATTTATGTTCATATTGCTGATATTACATTAAATGCTGTATTCTCCATATTATTTTTTATAGTTTATTTCATTTTATTGCTGGAGCTAGAACACGGGGTATACCAGAAAAGCATTCAGTTAATCAGCTATCCTCCTCCCTTAAGTGAATCCTATTACATTACTATTGAGAAAGAGACTTTCATTGATTGTGTGATATAACTATTTAATCTCCTATTCAAAATGCGCCCTAAAAACTCTGTCAGAATCAAATACCACACCATCCCACTCTCCTGACTCACGTAAGTGTTTGAGTCTACCATGTATATTGCTTTCATTGGAGTTAAGAATCTCAAGAGCAATGGAGAGCAAAATGTCTTAACAGATCATGAGATCATGAGTAACTTTTAAACTTTTCTACAGATACACTTCTTTCAGAAGATAATCTCCAAATCTCACATGGGGTTCTGGGTAAGAGGAGAGAGGCTTACGTACACACAGTGCTTCTCCCCCAAACTGACTAGAGAATGACATCCTGAAAGAACTCCCACCTCATGTTGCTTCTGTGCCCTGTATCATCCTCTTCCTTCTCCTCCCCCAACTCCTCTTCCTCCTTTTCCTCCCCCTCCCTCTGTAGTATCTTCCTTCTGTCTCCTGGCTCAGTGCTTAGGCTGGCTTCTCTGATTAGTAGTCCTGTCTCAATCCTTTCAAAATACGAGGTTCTACATAGGGAGCACTGATGACTTGGTAAACCACATGTAATAATGTTTGTATTTCCTAATAAAGTTTTGGATATTTTAACCACTTAAATTAGATATAATTAAAGGGAAATATACAATTTGTCTCTATTTAAAGTACATTATTTGGTTCATTTTACCATCACATAAACTTTTGCAACCATCGCTTTCATTAGACTCTCAAGCGTCTCTACAACTCAGAAGTTCCCTTGTGGCAGTTGTGGTGTGTCCCCACCCCCATCTCCCATCCCCATCTCCCATCCCCATCTCCCATCCCCACCTCCCATCCCCATCTCCCATCCCCATCTCCCATCCCCATCTCCCATCCCCAGGCATCCACTTGCTCTCAGTTATTATAACACTTTGCAATACGGAGACTTTATAAATAAATTCATACAGAATGTAGAACTTATATAAATGTTGACAGGCAGATGAAAAGATATTAACTCAATACACATAAATATTTGCACACATAAAAGAAATTATAATACATTGACATAAAGTAATACTGCGCAGTGATACAAAAAATAATTTTTTTGTTTATTTTTTATAGTTTTTTTATAACAATATGCATAGCTCAGACTTTCAATCTAAGCAATTTCATATTGTTAAGGACTCTCCTCTGTCCTTAAGTCAGTTCTTAGTGCCACAGGGGGGAGAGCAAAAGCAGGTCTTAGCTTACTCTAATCATGTAGTTTTTACTTCTTACATATATATCCAAGATATGTAAAGTGTATTATACAGTAGAGGAAGACCAAGGAAACACATTAGAAGCCGCTATCCCCCTGTCTTCCTTCCTTCAGGGAACATAAGTATGGCAGAGCACATGGCAATCCATTGTTTCACAGTATACTGTTATTCAAGCTGCAGTCCTCAGCCTTGACTCAGAGTTAACTATAGATATTGACAACATGCCAATATCCATTGTCTACAAGTCTGTTCTTCCCAAACGGTAGAACCCTGATGAGTAACCGATAAAGCTACCCTCTGGAGATACAGATTTACTTGAACTTCTAGTACTATATACAGACCCAGCAAACCTGACCACCAGGGGGCGCCTTCCTGTGGGTTAAAGGTTTTCAGAATTAATTCCCAGTGAATCACTGAAACATAGGAGCTAGGCAGTATGTAAGTAACAGCTAAAGAAATAAGGACCCGTGGGTTTTAAAGACAGCAAGTGTGTCAGTGGGAAGGCCTAAGGGAGGAAAGTGAAGGCGGGGTGATGTAATTATATTACGTCAGAAATTAAAAATGTAAAAACTATTAAGGAAGGAGTACAGAGGCTCTAGCTTAGTGTTAGGGCATTTGCCTTACATGCATGGCACAGGAGGAGGAGGAAGAGAAGGGGGAGGAAGGGAGAGTGGAGGGAAGGAGAGGGAAGGGGGGAAAGGGAGAGGAGGAGGGGCGGAAGGAAAGACAAATGGGGGACTGTGTAGATCGCTCAGTGGGTAGAGGTGCCTGCATGCTGGCTCCAGGGCCTAAGTTTGATCACTAGATCCTACCTGGTGTCAAGAGAGGACCGAATCTCAAAGGTCACCCTCTACTCTCCATATGCACCCCCTTCAAACACACACAAGTGAAAAGATAAGGGGTGGATAAATCACACTATTCAGTTTTTATTTCCCTACAGACTTATTTCTTTAATGACTTCATTATTTTATAAGCTTTTTAAATCTCAGACATCTACTCACTGTATGTTCAACCATGAGCTCTCTTTGTTGGTCATTCTGGATAAAACATTTTCTCTTCTTGTAAAGAGATCTTGATTATGGATTATGGAATGATCTGTTTGTCTGGGTATTTCCAACTAGCTCATGAATCCCATGATCTTTATCAATTTTCATGAATCACAGCTGTCTACTCTTCTAACGTTTGCAAACTGTTTGCCTCTCTACCTTTCCCTTTCTCTCCATTTGAATTCTGTCTTGCTTGGTTCCAATAAACAATTCTGCATTTGATGCTATTCTTGGTTGCCAGCTTGACCACATCTGGAAATAACTGAAACACAAAGGACTGGACACACCTATGATGGATTTTTTTTCTTAGTTAAATCATTTGAAGTAGGAAGTCCCACTTCTAATCTATATCTTTGAGGTGGGAAGATAAACCTTTAATTCGGGTCCTTGGAGGTGGACAGGTCAACCTGTAGTCTTGACTACATCTTCTGCTGGCATCTTATATAAAGAACATGGAAGAAGGAAGCTCTCTCTCTTTTCCTGCTTGCTCTCACCCTCAAAAGCAAGTTCATTTCTTCATGGGCATTAGAGCCTACTTCTTTGGGATTCCCTATACTAAAGACCAGTAGAGACATCCAGCCTTGTGGACTGAACAACTACCATATTCTTGGACCTTCCATTCATAGGCAGCCATTGTTGTATTAGCTGGACTGCAGCCTGCAAATCATTCATATATATATATATATATATATATATATATATATATATATATATATATATATATATACATTTTTTGAGACAGTGTTTCTCTGTGTAGTTTTGGTGCCTGTCCTGGATCTCCCTCTGTAGACCAGGCTGGCCTCGAACTCACAGAGATCCACCTGGCTCTGCCTCCTGGTGCTGGGATTAAAGGCATGCACCACCACTGCCCAGCTATATTCATTTTATAAGTTCTGTTACTCTAAAGAACCCTGACTAACACACTGCACATTTGTTTCTCAAGCTGAAAATATGTCACACTTTAGTATATTGCACAACCCAAGTTACCCAGGGCTGCTGCCATCAGCCAAACCTCCACATCTGCATGCATCTCATACTCTTTACTCTGTATTTCTGTTTGTTCCAGATGTTTTATAATTAGCCACATTCTCTCGATTACAAAAACAAAGTCTGTGGTATTAATTAAAAGCAATCTTTTGCTTGGATCATCTGGATTAGCATACAACAAATCAAAACCTCAGAAAGAACAGAACCAGAATCTCTCTGCACATGTGTGTGGTCATATTTTATTTGTGCTCTAACAAATAAAGCTTGCCTGAAAAAAATCAGAAGGAGGAGCTAGCCACCAGTTAGCCATAGAGGTCTGGAGGGCTGTACAGACAGACAGGAAATGATAGAGCTGGGCAGAGAGAGGAAGTGATAAGGCAGGGTGGAGAGAGGAGCTCATTCTCTTTCTGCAAGAACAGATGTTGCTATTTTTCGGATATTTCAAGATGGAGTCAAGAAAGAAAGGAAAAGAAAAAAATGTGCTTTCAAAAGAAGAGAAAGCAGAGAAAATTTAGGGATATTTTGAGGAAAAAAGTAAGCTATAAAAAGCAAGCACATCATTTTTGCAAAAAAAAAAAAAAAAGAAAGAAAAAGTCAAAGTTCAAGTACAATAACTCTGCCAGGTCTCCTGCACATCCCACCATGGCCACCAGCACATTCAGCCAGTCAGAAGCAGTTTGGTTTGAATGGTAGAAACCAAGGCACTTGAGCAACATTAAAGACAAGAAGGCCATCAAACTGCTTCCAAATGGAGAACACAGACATAGGGGAACTACCATATAATTTGGGGTTGCTAGTATATGGTCTCAGGTCCCCATTTATGGTTCTCAACCTGAATGATTATGGGTAAGTGTACAATTACAAGCAGCTCATAGACGAGAAGGCCTCAGAGATCAGTCCTGTACTAGTTTCCTCAATGACTAAGAGATAACTACAGGCATAAAACATCAAAGGCTTTGATTTTTTAATGAATTTATTATTATTTGCTTGTCTGTCTCTACACATCTGTGCCACAGTGCATATATGGCGTTCACAGGACAGCTCTCAGGAGAGGATTTTTGCCTTCAACCTTGTTGAGGCAGGGCCTTTTGTTTGTTTTGCAGTGATACCTCAGGCCAGGTGGCCTGCCAGTCCTGTCTGGTCTCCTTTGCCTTGCCTTGTTGGTGGAGTGCTAGTATTACAGACGTGTGTCATTGTGTATGTTTTTTATGTGGGTTCTGAAGATCAAAATATGTCATATGTCTTATGAAGCAATCTCTTTTACCCCTTGAGCCCTTTCCCCAGTTTAAGGTACTTAGAGTGTGTGTGTGTGTGTGTGTGTGTGTGTGTGTGTGTGTGTGTGTGTG
>CABHPR010128595.1:7576-20428 GCA_902168415.1 Peromyscus melanophrys | reverse complement strand
CCGGACTTAAGCCATTCTCCTCCCCTAACCTTGAAGTATGGATGACTACAAGTGTGTGTCACTGTGCTCAACCTATGTCTGTTTGCTGCTCACACTCTTAGTCCTTCAGTGGCTGTCCTGTAGTTTAAGGACTCCAACACCCGGGCATACTGAAATGAATGTATTGAATACATTGCATCCCTTGCTCTGTTCTTGGCCTCCGTTATGCCCCTCGGGGAGACATTAGTTCCCACCTTTACTTGAGAGACCATGTTCTGAGCAATATTGAGTTCCAGCTCTGAGTGCCTCCTCTTCATGTTCTGCAGCTGTTGGTCAGCATCCTGCAGGTAAATCCAGAGCTCGGCCTTCAGGTGCTTGATCTCTTCCCAGCCCTGAGTTAGGTTCTGTGCTTGGACCAGCCTTTGTTCAATCTGGAGAAAACACAGTTAAATGCTATCAGTTTTCCACAGACACATCTCTGTTCAGTGACTCGGAGGGGTGGGTTGTCAGTGGGCCCACAGGCAGAGCCTAACACTGTGCTCACAATCAGCTAGATTTGGAAACCACTTCTTTATTTGTGTTGAGAAAAGCAGACTTCCTTTATGCTTAAGAGTTTCTAAAGAATTAAAACATCTATGAGTCCTCCCATGTGATTTTAACCAGTGCTGCGAAGATCCAAAAAATTTTAACAGTGTATGAGATCAAAAGCTGCCCCAAGAGCTTTTCCCATCAGGCTGAGCAGTAGACACATTATTTGACTGGTAAATTGGGGTTGGAGTAATTAAGAAAGGCTTACATCTCTAATACATGTGTCTTTTCATCTCATAAAACTCTGAGGGTTTGATGTTTTTTGTTTTGTTTTGTTTTATTTTTTGAAACAGGGAATCATACAGCCTAGGGTGGCCTGGAAATCCTGACAATCCTCCTGCTTCAACCTCCCCAACCCCCACCCCAGCTGCGGGATGACAGCTACACACTGCCCTGTTAATGTTTTAGATTGTCTTTGGATCTGCTTTGCTGGCTTTTGGAAGCATATAATTTGTTTTATTATGTCTATTAAAGATACTTAGATTGTATTACCTTTTGGAAAGATTTAAGCCCTAGCCCCTGGAAGGCCTGATGCACAGAAGCCAGGACACGGGGTTCTCTAGGCTGAGTACTACTTAAAGAAGAAAAGAACAACAGAAAAGGTATGAGAGAATATGGAAACAGCAAGAGACTGCTATTAGAGTGGAGAAAGCTACAAACGGCAGTGGTTGAATCGATTGAACAATTCAGCCGTGATCCCACTACATTAGTGTCCATTTTCATTTCCAAGTTGGCTAAAATTCATCTATTAATTCACTATTATGATCTAAGAGGATTATAGCAAGAATATCCTCAGAAGTATATTCTTTAAACCTCACAGCCTTTGAAGATTTGAAGAAGAGAGAACATAACCAAACAGACAATTTGCTGTGATCATGTGGTTTTTTTTTTTTTTTTTTTTTTTTTTTTACCAGCTGCTCGGTTTGCTGAATGTCTTTTGCGGTGTTTTTCACCGAGGAGTTTGACAAGTCGCACATGGAGCAAAGGAGATCCAAATAGGTCCTTGCCTGCTCTTGCAAAGCTCTGAAGTGTTTGACCTGAAAGAAAAAGAAAATGTAATGGTCAGAGTCAGTTAGCCGGGTGCACTGTTTGGGCAGCACAGTGTGTGGTTGGTGGCATTTTATTGATGTTTCAAAAATCATCTTGTTTTGTCAGTGTTTTTGCCGCTGTCCTGAAATATATTGGTGACTCATGGGAGAGAATGCCAAACACACTGGCGGATCTGTTTGTCCACCATCTGGTTTGCATTATAATTAAAGCTGTCTGCGTGGTCTGGGAAAGGGGGAAAACCCAAGGCTTGTCTCCAGTCTTTCCAGATTTTCTCACAGCATTTGCATTTCTTTTTTACATCGGGAAAAGAAGTCACAGCCTACTCTTCTCTGCTCATTCACATGCTTGTGTATAGCGTGGAGTCGAGACCACAGCCAGGGTGAGCTGGGAAGCTTCATTGGAGTGATGTGGCTATTTAAATCTCAAGAGTGGCTTATGAGAATAGATTTTTTTTTTTTATAGAAACACAGAAACATGCATCTCTATGATGCTTATCTTTGAGGAAGAGTACGTTTTAGATACTGGGCATAAAGCAGTCCACACAACACAACCCTTGTGGTGATATATTGTGTGTCACATAAAGCTTGCCTGAAGATTAGAGAGCAGAACAAGCCACTATATTAAACACAGAGGCCAGGCAGTGGTGGCACACACCTTTAATCCTAGCACTTGGGAGGCAGAGATCCGTCCGGGATCTCTGTGAGTTCAAAGCCACCCTGGACTACATGAGATTGACTCAGTCTAGGAGAGAAACACTGGTAGAACACACCTTTAGTCCCAGTACTTGGGAAGCACACACCTTTACTGGCTGGGTGGAGAAAGGTATATAAGGGGTGAGGAGACAGGAACTAGAAGCCTTTTCAGTGAGGAGGGTTTTTCAGGCTGAGGAGTTGATGAGGTAAGAGGTGTTGGCTGTGGCTTGCTCTGCTTCTCTGATCTTTCAGCATTTGCCTCAATATCTGGCTACAGGTTTTTTTCATTAAAAGACCATTTAACATTTGAGTTACAAACCCTGGCCATCACGGAACTGATGTTCTTCTAAGGGCAGACAAGGTAATATGTCAGCAAATATTCAGCATCATTGTGCTAAAGACCATGTAGAAAAGTAAAGGTGATGAGAGGATTGTGTGGAGGAAGCCCCGCTACCCCACAGGCAGCATATCTCCAAGACTGCTCAGAGGATTAGATCTGAACATACCCAGGAAGCGAGCCATCAAACAGGGTAAGGACAATCTACACAAATGGACACCGGGTACAAAGTCTGGAGCAGAGGGAACAGAGCAGAGGTCAAGGGAGTGGACAGAGACCAAGTCACAGAGGCTCTCACAGGGAAATAATTACATCTGTAGTAAAAAGCCCAAGACAAATGGCTCAAGACAGCTCACAGTCTAAAGAAAATGTGCCGTGTGCCCACAGTGGGGTTTTATTCTGCTCCAAGGAAAAATGAAAGTATGTTCTGTGAAGATGAATAGATGGAACTGGAAGCTACCATGTTAAATGAAACAAGCCAAACATCCCAGTGTACTGGTTTCTGCCTCTAGTCAATGGCAACAGTCTCCAATCTCAGAAACATTGACATCTTAGGCAAATAGCTCTTTGAGGGGAAGTTTGTCCTGTACACTGTGGGATGTTCAGTAGCATCCTTAGACTGTACCTGCTCAGAACCAACACCATCTCAATTACTGTTAATCATGGTGTCTGACTACGTGCTTAATCATGACTAAATGACCCTGGGGTTGGGGGTAATATGATGTCACCCAAGTCTAGACCACTGCTCCAGTCTCATCAGATTTTAGAAAGTAAACTCTTTGTTACCTCAACTCTTCCTTTGTTAGACAAATTATGATGACAGCCTATTCAGAGGCTATGGAATAAAATTTGGAATTTATGCTGAAGGATAATGGAATGGTATTGGAAGTATCATGGCCAGGCCTTGGCCCAAGTGCTGCTCTTAACATGGAGTGAACAGTCTACAGAAGACACACACAGCAATGGAGAGCACAGAGGACTTGTTGGCTTCTCGTGTGGATATAATAAATACAGATCTATTTCCCACCACATGAGAAGCAGTGCCTTGGGTATTCAACATGCAAAGTGACTTGTGTTTCACTTCCAGCTAGTCTTACTCATCAGTAACCAGTATGAACAGCATCACCCCACATCCCATGACCAAGGCCATGACCCATGGCCCAGACAGATGAACGTTTAGAAATGACAAGAGAATAAGCTGTCAAGATTTGAGTTTTAAAAATACATGTAGCTTAAAGGATAATGATTTATTCTGTGATTAATAAAGTTATCTTAATTCTAACCAGTAGAAACAGTTGCAAAGGATTATTGCTAGCATTAACTTTTAAGGCAAATCTGGCATACTATTTCTCATCTCCCCAATTCCTATTCCATTCCTTATAAAAACATGTAACTCTGAATGGGACCAAATCACTGTGCCAGTCTCTTGTGGTCACATGGAGTGTATGTGTTTATGGAGTGCTTACTACAGGAGAGGTACTGGAGAGTCAAATGCAACTTGGGGTCAAAACCTGACTCCGAATCTGCCTCTGTGTGGAGTGCTCCGGCCATATGTCTGTACTAGTCAACTGTAAGAGGCCTGTACAGTTTGGCATGAAGACAGTATCCAGCAAGGAAAACATTAACTAGTTGGAACAAAACAAAGAAAGAAGAACAGAAAGAAAATTTGACAAAACAAAATTCCTTCGTCTTCAGTGTCTCAGATCCAGATGGCCCACAGCCTCTAATTCTCTTCTGTGGCTACTTTCAAGTGGGTGGTAGGTATACAGAAAGGCTGTGGGAGGGCAGCGGGGCACAGAGCTACATACTCAGGAACCTGAGCAAGATCAGTGTGTGCCTCCTGGTTGGAGTAGTACGTCTTGCCCTATTCTGGCAGAAAGCCATTGTGAGAAGCACTTTTTGGGTGGGAACAAAGGAGAAAAATTGAGCTTTGTTTTGGAATGCTTTAAATAGAATACATCAATAATCAAGGCCCACACAGAAAAGGGCTGACTCAAGGAAGCTCACAGTGGAAAGAAAATGTGGTCAATGGATATGATGGAGATTTAATATTCTGCCATAAAGCAGAATGACGGAACTGAGCACCACCATGTCAAGCAAAACAAGCCAGACTAAGAGGGACAAGCATCATGGATTTTCTCACACATGGAATTTAGAGAATGGAAAAATGGACTTGAGAGTAAATGTGGGCTAATAGGGACATGGATGGAGGCAGAGGAGGGGTAAGAGAGGGCAGAAAAGGTGTGTTCAGAGGATGTGCAAGAATGCTGTAAGGAAACTCAGTTTCATATAATTTAATACACAATGCAAATTGCGAAACTGAAAAACCAGAATCTAAATAGCCTTTAATTATTTTTTCTTAGCTTAAAAAAGGCACCTCCCCCCCCATACAGTGCTTTCCAAAGTATGATGTGTGCACTGATGTGAACTTTTTCATGGCTTAAATAATGTAAATCACTTAAGCCAGTTCACACTGGGAATGGAATAAATGGGCACGCTCTCTATGAGGATTACATGAACAAGGGTGTTCTATTGATGTCTGAGGTAAGAAAATTGAAAATTTTTACTTGATACCATGAATTTATCTGGCGGTAATAACATTTGCAACTAAATTCCTCTATGATATTTTCCCACAAGATTTGCAATGCATGTTAATCTGCTAAGCTCAGAGGTTTTAAAATTTTTCTTCCTATCCTAATGAAGTTTCTGTAGCATGATTATGAGCCTGAAGATGTCATATTAATATGCAATAGATTCCTTTCATGGGACAACCATTAACAATCCCTTCAGCATGCACTCAGCAACCTCTTCCTAAGCACCTCATCTGTGGAGAGAGAGAAACCATAGTGGGGGAAGTCACTATCACTCTTCTGTTTACAACTCACGTTCCTTTGTGAGATGACGTTTGAATTTCAACATAGTTCGGAAGCATGTGTACAGCTGGCTCTCTAGCCTGAGACTCTGTACCCACAGCCTCAGTCCACTGACAGCACTGAAGAAGATCACAGTTGTGTCTGTCGGGAATATGCACAGACATATTTCCTCATCATAGTTGCCTACACAACTTCACGGCAGCTATCTCTGCAGGATCACATTGCATGAAGTACTCAAAATACTCTATAGAGGGTGGAAAGAGTCTGGGTGGACATGGGGAAGTTCATTGCCAATATCACACACAGCATTTTCAACAAGGGATTGAGCACCTGCATGTTGCAGTATCCACAGGGTCAATGGAACCATTTCCTCATGCGCTTTGAGTAACCGTTGGACTTACAAGCATCCTTTCACATAGGAGAGAACTCAGGCTCAGAGAAATGAAGTGATGGAGTCAACAGCCACTGACTGATAAGGCTTTAGAGTTGAGCTTTGGTGAGAGAACCATACTCTTTCTATTCCACAGGCCCACACGCCTGTGTAAGAACACCAACCGTGAGGTCAGACTTCATTCATAACTTTTCTATTCCTAGAAAGCCAGAACAATTTTGAATGAATGAATGACTCATAAGAATAATAAACTGCTCAGACTCTACTACCTGCTTAACAGCTTCTGCTCTGCTGAGAGGTGGCTGTGGGCTGGGCTTCAGGTCTGGCTGGACTGCAGAGATCCATGCCTGGCCCTGCTGCAGGGTGTCTTGCCGGCTGACATGCTTCTGAAGTTCATATTCCAAACTGCGATATACCTGAGACAGAATGGTGCCAAGATATTAGAGTTGACGTCTGCCTCTACACGCATCACTGTAACTGAATAAGCATGTAATCCTTAGGACTCCCTAGCACCATGTCCATATCTAACATGACTGAATGAGTTCCAAAAATGACACAAACTACATTGGCCACAGCCCACTTTAGAATTCCTTGATCTATCCACACATAACAATGTCATATATAACAGGCCCATTGTTCATATACCGGACAAAATCGGGTGAAGTACATGAAGTCATTGAAATAAATGAGAACATAAGACAGAGGTTCCCAAAGCTTCTCTCTGTATTATAAATACTAGCGTTTTTGTTTAAACTGGGAGTTAAAAATGAAAAAATGAATCATCATCTTTTAAAAAAACAACCAAACTTCTCTAACTCTGATGCTTTTGCTGGAAATAAATAATAGCACACAGAGAAGTGAAGGAGCTTGAGCACACATTCCACCATGGAAGCTATATGTAAGACCTGTAGTCCAGGGACTGAAGAGATGGCTCAGTGATCCAGAGCACTTGCTCCCCCCCAGAGGCCCCAGGTTTGGTTCCCTCCACCACATGACTGCTCACAGCCATTTGTCACGCCAGTCCCACGGGACTAAGATCCTCTTCTGCTCTCTGTAGGTACCGTGCACATTCGTAGTACAATACACACTCGGGCAAAACACTCCTACACATAAAATAAATACGTCTAAAATTTTTTTTAAAAACCACAATTGGGATTCATTCATCTATTTTTTTTCTGATATGACTATTCAATTAATTCATTTTCAATCATTTGATCAACTTGGTTAATAAAATGAGCTCAAGGCTGGCCAATATAACTTAATATGTCCTTGATTCAAAAGAGAAAAAAATATGCTACCAAGGTGAATTTTTCAAGTCTAAGGAATCAACTATATCATCTATAATTTATGTTTTTTTCTCTCATTATAAACACAGATCAGTCTCTCCTCCCAGTGTGTCCTGTTAGTTCCTTCTGGCATGCCTAATGTTATCCTTTAAAATCAGACAGAAACATTTGACATCGTTTAAAAATATTACAATAGCTGGGTGTGGTGGCACACACTTCTAATTCCAGCACTCTGGAGGGAAACATAGGCAGATCTCCGAAAGTTGGAGGCTAGCCTTGTCTACATAGTGAATTCTATGCCAGCTGGGGTGACATAGCAAGACCCTGTCTCAAAAACAACAACAAACAAACAAACAAGAAAACCCACCACCACCATCCGCAACAAAACAACAACAACAACAAAATCAAAGTAACAAAACCCAAAGCCTACAACAACAGAAATCAACTTGCTTACAGTACTAGTTTCTATTAGAAGAACAATTCTTACTTATTGTAGATTTATTTCTATGACATTGAGAATGTAGTTTTGTGGAAATACATCCATTAAAGTATAATTCAAAACTGATACAGACTTATTCCATGTTTTCAATTTTTGTACAAGTGTCCAAAAATACTGAGAGTAGAAAATCAGGCCTCACAGTGTTAGAAATTGATGATGATGAGAACGAAAATGCATTTATTTTAGTGCTACAGAATAAATAGCAAACTATGGGGGAATTTTGATGCTGTCTAAAAAATAAATAAAAACTAAAACTGCCAATATAACTTTTCCTTTCATTTGCTTTGAGACAGGGTCTCACTTTGCAGCCTAGGCTGGCCTTGAACTCAGGGCAACCATCCTGCCAAAGCCTTCCAAGTGTACGCTTTATAGGCATGAGCCATCACACCCAATTTACCAAACAGCTTCTGTCTTTGGTTTTGTTTTGTTTTTTGAGACAGGGTATCATGTCACCCAGGCTGACTTGGAACTTGCAATGTAGTGTCGTATGGGTGACTATGACCTTCGGTGGCCTCTGTTTCCATAGTGTCAAGATTACAGACACGTGGCACCATTCTTGGTTTATGTACGCTGAGGCTCAGACCCTGGGCTGCACGCTAGACAGACACTCTACCAAGTGAGCCACACCCGGAGGCTACTATGTTATCATAATTAATCCTTTGTTAGAAGGATTGGATGGAAGTGAATGTCTGGATTTCCAAGCTTCCTCACATGGAGCAGATGATGCCTGGCATGTTTGTTTTGCCATGAACTCCATCTTCTTACTTTCTGTCTGCCAAAACACCAAAATTACTCCAAAGATTTAGGCATCAACCCTATTTTTGAAAACCTAGCCTTCTTCTTCTGTCCATCGCTGCATGGAACGCCCTGGAGCACTCACCCTCTGGGCCGTGCTGCAGATGGCCGAGTAGCTGTCCTTCGTGCCCTGCAGGTGAGCTTGCACACTCTGTTTCTGCTTTGCTTGCAGGTGGTCTGGACACTGGCCAATCAAAGTGTCGCCTTTGGTTTTAAGGTCGTCCAGGCGGTCTTCGAAACCTGCTATTTCTTCCATCATCGCCTGCAAAGAAAATGGAGCAGAGAGCCCGCAGGATTCCATTTTCAGCTTGAAACAACTTCTTTATTAAGCATCAAGTTTAAGATCTAATTTTATGTCTAACAAACCTTTGAAAAGAGTTTTGTGATTTATATTGGTGATGCATTAGGTAAAAAAGCAAATGAGTGTTTCAGGAAGCCACCAATGGGAAGAGTGAATGAGTTGTGGATTAATCATGTGACAGTGATTGGCTTTAAGACTAGAGCGTGTCCACAGCTGGTCTCAGAGAGGCATTGTTAAGATAATGCAGCCAGGGTAAAAGATGTCCGTCTGTGTGTCAAGTCTATGTTATAACCTAGGCATAGCTCTTACCTCAGATGATAACATTGCTATTTAATTTACTTACTGCTCTAACTTCTGTAGTAATATAATTCATAATTTGTGCCCAATAACATTTATATGAATAAAATAACTATCATGCTTACAGTTAATTGCCCACTGTAGTCTGGAAACCACAAATGAGCTCTAATAGTATGGGTTGCCATTGCCATGTGGATGAGGGACTAAAGCACAGGAGGGTCATATCAATGTAACCTGGTAGTAAAGAGGCAAGCCTCCCAGTTTGGGGCATGTCCTTCTGGACTTCAGCTCCCACCACTTTTCTCACATGCGTTATCCAGGGAGCATGCTCACAGATTGTTCAGGGAGCAAGAAGCAAGCTTGTCAAATGAGGCTTGAATCATTATTGGTCACACAATGCTCATGACAAGTGAGGCATTCCAACACAAGGGGGCCTGGGTGGATACATCACAGCTCTACGTAATGGAATCATGGTTGGGCTCTCAGCAATGCTGTGTTTTTCTTTTGTCCAGTGCGGGTGGGTGAGTGGATATTAAACTCAACTGGAAACCACTTTCGTCTTCAGCTTAGAACAGACATATTATATCCTAGGCTGGAGAGGGAGAGGGAGAGGGGAGAAGAAGAGGGAGAGGGGGAAGGTGGAAGAAGAAGGGAGGGGGAGGGAGGGGAAGGGAAGGAGAGGGGAGGGGAAAGGAGAGGGAGAGAGGAGGGAGAGGGAGAAAGAGAGGGGAGGGAGAGAAGGATGGAGAGGAAGAAGCAGAGGGGAAGGGGAGGAAGAAGGAGAGGGAGAAGAGTGAGAGAGATGGGGAGGGGAGATTCTTGCAGGGATGGACTATCCATTAGGTTAGTATACATACTGGTTAGTCTTTTGTCAACATGACACAAGTTAGGGTCATCTAAGAACAAGGAACAGCAATTGAAAAAATGTCTCTATGAAACTAAACTGGTCTCTGGGCAAGTCTGTAAGGCATTTTTTTGATGAATGACTGATGTGGAATGGCCCACACACTGTGGGTGAGATCACTCTTGGGCAGGTGGTCCTGAGTTGTATAAAAAAGCAACTGAGCAAGCCAGAGAGAGCAAACCAGTATTCCACATTCCTCCATGGCTGTTGCTTCTGTTCCTGCATTGAACCCCTGCCCTGACTCCCCTTCCTGATGGACCATAAGCTGTAAGGTGACATAAACCCTTTCCTTCCCAGGTTGCTTTGGCTTCCCATGCTTCCCGTGGTGGTTACCACAGCAATAAGATGCACAATAGGGCAGTATATTCTTATAGCCTAACAATATCAGCACAAGAGTTGCTCATCTCCCATCTACGTACTGAGCATAGCCGACCCTACTTAGCTTCCAGGATCAAATGAGACCTGGCATGTTCATAGAAGTTTGGTCATAGATTAGTAGTTGGTTTTCTATCTCTATTTGTGAGGTGCAAATTTTCCTCTGACAAAGAGGCTTATGGCTTTCCTGGCACACCACAGGGTATTGATCTACATCATAGATAAAATTATTTCTCATTAAGATCATGGCAGGGCTGGAGACATGGCTCAGAGCCTGCTCTTCCAGAGGTCCTGAGTTCAGTTCCCAGCACACACATGGTGGCTCACAACCATCTGTAATGAGATCTGGCGCCCTCTTTTGTATACATAATAAATAAATAAATCTTTAAAAAAAAGATCATGGCAGGTCATTCCATAAAATGGTCCACATGCCGTCGTCTGTCACCAGTACGTGTAATTACTAAGAACACAGACCTGCCAAGATAAGAAAGTCGGCTCTCAGTGTTGCTCTTTGTGAGTCACAAAATGCTTTCCTGGATGCCATTCCCTAGAGTTTCCAGCACAGTTAGGAGGTGAGACAAGATGAGGACAAACTGTCCCCAGAGAGGCTCAGGTCCCAGCGAGGAAGGTATATGGCTAGCCTAGAATGCAGACTGACTCCCAGTCCTGTGTTCCATGGTTGACATGTGTTTCTAAAGCAGAAGGAATCTCTTCCTGTGCTAAATGATCCATGCAGACTAAATCCCAAGACAGAAAGAAAAAAATCTATGAGCTTAACAAAGTGCAACATGTTCGGAAGCCGAGTGCTGAGATTTGAGTCATCTTTTTTTTTCTCCCAAGTATCAAGTCCAATGGCTCCAAATTGTCAGCCACACTTGAGACTCACACCAGGTTCTTGAGGCATGGTCATAGCTCAGAGCTGCATTTGAAGACACACATGTGTACACCCACATGCGTGTACACATGCGCAGTCACACACATGCAGACATTTTCGCAGTGGCAGGGCAGTCAAAGGCTCCCTGTGGTGAGATTAGCTGTACCTTGTGATGGGCGAGCTGCTGGGTAATGGTCTCTAGGCTGCTGGCCTCCAAAAGGTCAGGTGCCACCAGCCGGCTGGACATCTGCAGCAGCCACTTTTCTACCTCTTGGAGTTCACTGTTGTAGTCTTCGTGGTCTTTGACTTTGGCCTCCAGACTGGAGACACGCTCCTGCAAAACCAGGTATGTGTCAGAGCTGGCCTTTGAGCCTTCAACCTACTCAGAATTGTGTTATCTTTAAAATTGCCCAGGGGAACCTGTAAGCTAGGCAGCCCGAATTGTGTCAGAAAACTACCAGGATGGGACTAGGGTGCCGTTCCGGGGTAGAGTGTATGGTTAGTACATTCAAAGCCATTGGTTCCATCCCCAGCATCTAATAGGAAATTAATTATGTAGCAAATCATCAGGAATGGAAAGAATCAGCCATCATGCAGTTAATGTGTCTGTGACCCATGCCGGTCCTCAGAGGTCTGTAGCAGAGAAGAGGGAAGCAGGTTTCGTCACATCCTGGGCAGTCAGCACTCACGGTGCCCCTCTCTCCCCTCACCTTTCCTATGCTGCAGAGGTCCTGGAAGTCACTTTGAAGCTTCTGGATCTTGTCCTTTAACGTCTGGTCCTGTACCAGTTCCAGGAGTGCCTCACCCTTCTCTCGCACAGAGGTCACAGACGGCTCGTGGGATAGCACTGTTTGTTGTAGTGACTTGAGTCACGGGGACGAAAAGGGAAAAGCAGCCATCTCATTTGGGTGAACAAGGAGGAAATACACGGGTGCCTGTGGCAGCCACGGCAGCACCTACCTCAGAGAAGGATCTGGCAAATACTGACTGAGTCAATTACGTACAAAGCGTTAAAAGGAGAATACTTTACCGTAGCTTGTGCCATTTTAAAATATTATGGGGGGGGGGAAGCACATGGAACGGCCTCTCACAGTGGAGGGAAAAATATAAAATTGTCATTTAGGGAAACTGAACGCAGCTCCTATTTCTGCCTCCCACTTCATTGCTTTCAGCAGAGACAAAGGTCAACAGGAAGGACTGTCCTTCAGTCTGGAGGTCACCATGTCAGTTGCACCTTGCATTAGAGTTGGCCTTAGGTAAAGAATGTCCAGCAGCACACTTGCTGAGACAGGCTCAAAGCATCCTTAACTACACTAGGAAATGGATCCGAACTGGGGGAGGAGAGCAGGCGATTCTCATGAGTGCATCTTCAGGGACAAGCTGCCAGGCCTGGAGGGGAGGCCAGGCAACACAGCAGCCAGAAATGCCACCAGCTTCTGCAGAAGCAGTTTGGGGTCAGCTTGCATGCTGTCGTTCCTAAACCTGTTGCTAAATCCTTCAGGGCTATTTTCAAACCCAAATGGCCTACAACTCCGTCAAGGTATTGTGCCATGAATTTGAGACCACACACACACACACACACACACACACACACACACACACACACACACA
>CABHPR010128594.1:0-44242 GCA_902168415.1 Peromyscus melanophrys | reverse complement strand
ACACACACACACACACACACACACACACACACACACACACACACATATAAGAACTCTCCTGCTGTGTTCATGTATCACTGTTCACACATTTGGAAATATTGTGGTTAAAATATCAGAATTCCAAACCATGCTTTAGGAACAAACACAAGAACTGCAATGTCTAGGAGCTTTCTTCATTCTTAGTAAGAAATAACTTATCTCTACTATTATCAAATTATTAAGAATAAGTATTTACAGTTTGTATATTTACAATACATATAGAATAGAATGTTTGCATCATTTTTCATCCTTCTAAATAATGTGGAATACAACCATATATTTGTTACTGTTTTATCCTTAGCATCCTTTATATGTATAGCACAATAGCTTGAATAGAGTGCATGCTAAGAATTTTGAGTGGATGAATGAAAGAAATTAAAATTTCTTACTATGAAAGCTAATTCTGAAGTAAAGTGTTTATGATTTTCTCTACTGAAATAAACAACAACATTGATAATAATGAATTTTCACACTTGCTTTGATTTTTGCCAAGCAGAACTTCAAAATAAAAAGTTCAATAACTCAATAGAATACATATTCATTATAATTCCTTATATGTGGTTAGTCACCCCCTTTGGCCTCTTTGTTGACAATCAGGTGGACTTGATAATCCCAGGAATTTGGAGATTGGTTCTGTAAATTGTATTGTAACACATTAACATGCTACACAGGATATAACAGTAAGTGGTGATGTGGACTTCAGACCAAACCAAACAAAACAAAACAAAAAAACCACCACCACAACAAAACCTGAGCTTGATTAATGGCTCTAGTATGAACTTGCTGTGGCTTTAGCAAAAGTTATCATAGTAATAATAATGACAACTACAGTATACTAATACTTATCTATCAAAGTAATACTTTAATGAAGTATTTTAAATTATTCCACAAACTCTCCATCCCCCATACCTCAGGAAATATTGTCTGCCTTCCAGGTAAAATTAACTATACATTTGTCATTTAAACATAGCTTCCACATCCCTAGGATGTAAAGCAGCAGTACAACTTGACTGTCAATCACCAAACCCATGCAGAAATGTGTGAATAAGATTATATTATACTCTCAGCCATTGATCTCTCTCCTTCTCTGGAAGAGAACTGGGTTGACACTGAACATCACAGAGTATCACTTACCATCATGGAACATTTGCAGGGGGCAGGGATCATTTGCCGTAGTGCCAGGACTCAGACAGTTACCAGTAGTGCAAGATATTTTATTTGTTGATTTCTGGAAGTAGTAGGTTTCCAAGATGATATTTCTAGCTGAGATTCCCTGCCTCTACTTCAATGTGGACCAATCTACTTTTGCTTTTTCAAGTTCTGTTAAAGGTTTTCATTGGGGAGAAATGATTCTGGCTGTTCAAAAAATCTGAACATGTCAATGATACCTACCCATTGAAAACTGAGAAACTGAGATTGAAGAAATTAATTTTCTTAAAGGCACACCTGTGTAAGAGGCAGAGGAGGTTTGTTCATTAGAGTTCATAGCTGACTCTTGTAGAGCATTCTGTTACTAGTGCATATTTTCTTGCCTCCAAAAAAAAACCCCAGCATTCCAAAGGAAGAATATGGACTACCTGCATCTGCACCTCCTTTCTGAGGACTCCTAACACTGCAGGTTGATCTGTCTGAATGCAGGGGAAATGCACACTTGAAATACTGAGTGACACAGTGGTGTGGGTGCCTCCATTCTTGGCTCTATACATGGAACCCCTAAAGGATATATTCCATCCTGTTTTCATAGTGCCATTCCTGTTGGATTAAGCTGTGGTTACAAAGCATGACACTTTACTAGATAATATATCACCCACTGGTTATTTTTCTTTTCTTGTTCTCTTCCTGGGTTTTCATGTAAATAGTAGCACAAATAAGCCCTTTTCTGTGGAATCCTCATTTCAAGATGTATTTCTGAAGGAACTCAAACACCCTCCTGTCTTGATGTACCATATGAGCTATTACTGAATGAGTAGATGGAGCACAAACAGATGTGAGTGAAGGCACAGGGGAAGGAGCAACATGTCGAAACTTTCCACAGATTATAGAATGTCAACCTTGACTTTGAGTCCTTCCAACCTTTCCCAGCAGTTTCACACTCCCGAGCCATAGAAGCCCTGCTCAGCATCTCCATTGTTCTCTAACTCTCTTGGTCCTCATCCTGGGTTCCATCTCATTCATGCATTCACATACACTGTACTCAGCATAGGAGATTCACTGGGATGATAGAGCTGAGTAAATCACCTCCATCATATATTGGTAAAAAATCTTCAGAAATTCATCTCATTGAAAAACTAGTAGAAAATGAAAAATCTACCCAGAATCAGGGAGAATTTAGCCTTGAAGTTGTAAGGGCTCACAAACCATAAAAGGTTTTTAAGTATAGGAGAAATGTTATAAAAGTGCTATTTAGGGAAGAAAATGCTGTGAAGCTGCACTTAAAATAGATCAGATCAAGTGAGCTAACAGTCAAGCATTCAACAAGAGACTCTGTTGTCATCAGGTATGAAGAGATGGCGTGGGGGGAGGGGAGAAAGCCCGTGTCTAGAAAAATAGACGAAGTGTTGGTAAAGAGGGAAATGGTAAGCAATTCCAGTAGGAAATGTGCCTGCTTGTGGGTTGAAATTAACAGATTATATCTGTGTGGTTTTCTCTTTTCACAGTAATTGAAAACTTGGCATTAATGGGTAGTTCCTATTTTTTGTTTTTGCAGTACTGGGGGATCAAACCCTAGACCCTATGCAATTCAGCACGTGTTCTACCAGTGAGCTATCCTGCAGCCTTAGAACTAATGTTAGTAAGACAAAGATAGTGCAATGAAGAATGAGAATATTTTGGTTTGTTTTTTGTTTTCCAAGACAGGGTTTCTCTGTGTAACAGCCTGGCTGTCCTGGAATTCACTTTGTAGACCAGGCTGGCCTCAAAATCACAGAGATCTGCCTGCCTCTGTCTCTGCTTCCAAAGTGCTGGGATTAAAGGCATGCACCTGCCTAAGAGTAGAAATTCTTTGCTGGAGGAGATTAGTGAGCTCAGCTCAGTGACTTGGAGCAAATCCCAGATTCTGTTATGTTATTCAGAGTTGTAAGAAGTCAAGATGCTTTGCAAGTCTCCCAAACCATTGTTTGGAAAACGTAGCAGTGTCAGCTAACCTTTACTATAGAAAATCAATATAAATGACTATATTAAATATTTCTTGTAACTTTTTGTAGTATTCAATAAAAGTTCAACAATATGAATTTAACTAGCAGCTAAACTTTTGCATAAGATATTGGATTTTATGACACATGGGAGGTAATTAACGTGATTGAAAGTCACTATGGGGCAATCTCTATATTTACATATTAAAAAGATGGACATGTTTGATGTGTTCATGTCCCTTTACTGTGTTTTGAACACTCACTGGGTATATCACACTTGAGAGAATATGAAATGAATAATGTACCAATATTTCTCTTAACAGATTTAAGAATTAAAACAGTTTTGTCTATACCAAGTTAGAACAGCTTCAAATCAACATGTCCACATTTCCCCAGCATTCTTATCCCAGGTTGCTTAGTTTTAGAAGTGTAAAACTGATGACCTTGGAACGGCTTGTAGGTCAAGAGTAGGGGACTTGATGGCAAGAGTCCTCAGTACTGATCAGGGTAGCTGGGAAGCTTTTGCCGAAGAGGAGACTTGAACTTGTGCTGGTAACAGGTGACTAGACCATCAGAAGTGCTCTCGAGGGTGAGGGGTGACATAGGGAGGGCTCAATGAGATTAAGTCCTCAGATGTCTTCTAGATGAGGCGTAGACATTTGAGTACGAAGTTGTAAAGTCACTTGAGAACATCAGGGCTTGGAGGCTGTGGCACCTTGGTGACTCAGACCTGAGAGCTTTACAGCCCCTCCATGCACAGGCTTGTTATGTTTCAGAGTAGCGTCTGAGTCATCCCTGGGAACATTTGGCCCTGTTACCAGCACTCTCCAAAGTGATTACAGAATATTTATGCCTGTTGACAGGAGGGGATCAGATGAGGGTGCTCAAGGGTTCAGTTCTGTGGAAGCAAATGTGCCTGACGTCTGCTTTCCTCACAGCCTCAAGCACAAGGCAGGTAGGGAACTTGGAAGATAAGAATTGATTTAAGAATATTAATAGATCATCACTGTTTCCTTTTATAGGCATTCCTTTGCCTGCTCAAAGCACAAAAGCATATTGGATACATCAATTCACTGTAGTAAGCCTATACAACTACTTTGCTGTCAGTAGCCCTAGTTTACAGGCCTGAGAACTTAGATTTAGGAAGATGAGTCTTGCCACAGTCATACCCCTTCATACTGAAGGTGTGATTTAATTCCAACTGATTCTGACTCGAAATTTCATTCTCTTTTGATGTTATTGCCCCTTACACATTGCCAAGTGTCAAAACCATTCTAGCTGATGGGCCATGGAAAAACCACTCATCTTGGCTCAGCAATTTGGAGGCTTTGATATGCCAAATATTTTTATAATTCATATCAAGCGAGGTGCTTCTGCTGTCATTTGTTCCTTATAATAACTCTGTAAAACTAGTGTGTGTGTGAGACACAGAGAGAGATAGAGAGAGAGAGAAGAGAGAGAGAGCACGCTCAGTGAGTCATACTGAATTATTTAGACTAGAACCTCTAAGCCTGTTAAATGCATGTGCACACATAACATTCACACATAACATAAGAACAGTTATGTATTAGACACTGTTGTATGTCCTGTGTATGAAGTGCTAGTTCATCAGAGTAATCCACGATTGTTCCTTTTTTATGGATGAGAGTAGTAACACAGAAGTGCTGTTTTCTAGCTTGAGAGGTAAAGGCACTGAGCTGAGCCTCTAGAATCAGAAAGTTCTCTGGCAATAATAAAACAATTAAAATACCATGGGGCCATAAAAATGGCTCAATATGTGAAGACACTTCTGACACAAGCCTGGTAACCTGATTTCAATCCTGGAACTCATATAAAGGTGAAGAGAGAACCTGCACCACAAAGTTGTCCTCTGTCCTCTGCATGCCTTCTGTAGCATGGACTCTCCCAACACACACACACACACACACACACACACACACACACACACACACACACCATTGTTGAAAGGATAACTAAAATACTGATTTACACTGCCTTTGTTACAAAGGAGAATGTAACACCTGGGTTGGCCCAACCCCAACTGTGAACCTAAACCCTAAGGTTCAAATGTCAAAGTCAAAGGCAAGATTCAAAGAACAAAGAACATGACCCCAGTGACTAAGGCCAGGCTCAGGTGACATAGGAAAAGAAAAGCAAATGTAGCTTAAGCCAAAGCATCTGGGTCTTGTTTGGAGGTCAAGGTTTCTGTGAACTTTCACCATTACCCGTACCTTGGTAATGGTCAACATTAGATCTTATGAGGTAACACTTCATATACAGGGCATATAATAGTGTCTGATACATAGTAGCTGATAATTGAATGTTATATCATACATTCAATAGGCTTAGAGGTTCTAGCCTGAACAAATCAGTGTGACTGACTGTGAGCACATGCATTCTCTCTCTCTCTCTCTCTCTCTCTCTCTCTCTCTCTCTCTCTCTCTCTCTCTCCCTCATTCCTTTCCCTTCCTCCCTCTCTTCTCTCTTTCTTCTCCATTTGAAGCTCCACTAGTGATGATCACTGTATTGAGAATGGATAAATTGTAACCTTTACTTATTCAGGAATAGTCATGGTGGTATTAAAGATATACTTTGGGCCACATTTTAGAATTTAAAAACTTTGAGTGTGTGTAGAAGAGAAACACTGAGATCTTGAACAGGCTTTGGAACTTTAGAGTTGAAAATGTTTGATAAATAGGACAATGAAAGTAAGTAAAGACACTAGTTTGTGGGGGCATGATGGGCCTTATATGGAAATAGGGATGTTAGGTGAAGATAAATGAAGAAAGGGTACATTTACTTAATAGCCACAATGTATTAGGACACATATGTAATACATTTTCTTTAATTTGTATAAATATCTTATTAAATACTTATTATCCCCAGTTTCAAACAAGAGAGGAGCTGGAATCCAGTGATGTATCTACTTAAGTCAAATAGAGAAGTAAGATTTGTTTTGTGGCTGTTTTCTTTGTGTTGGACATGGTTACTGTTTCCTTAATTCAAAGCAGCAGCGATCAGCAGCATGAGGCCCTCCTAAGATTGGGTCTATTGAGATAGGGAATGCTCAAGGGCCCTAGAGACTATCTAAGCTGTTAGTGATTATTTGGAGGAGACTCTCAGTAACCGAGGTGCTAGTGTTACTTGTCCAGAGGACTCCAATAATTCAGCCTTTCTGAATAGTCACCCATGCTGTCATGGGGCTTTTGGTGATGCATCTGGGTATACTCCTTCCTATGAACTTCATGAATTCATTGACTCACCAAGCTGGTCATGGGGTCCATCATTTCTTTGGTCTATTGTCCTCTTCATCAGTGGTGAATAGAAATGAACACCCCAGGAAAAGTCACACAGCACATATCAAATGGGTCCATTGAACTCCAAGTTCTATGTTCTTTCTGTTTCATCCTTCATGTAAGTTAGGGCTGACCAAAAAGTCATAGATTGCCTAGAAGCTTTGAGATACATAGGGAACACTGTGAGTGTGTTTCTTCTTGAGTTTGTAGTCTTAGGTCTATGACACAAGGGGATTTTCAGTCTCAATTTTCTTTAAAAATTGCCTTTCTTCTATATTCATTTCTTTCCTTCCTTTTACCCACCTTCTAATTTAAAGTCTTCTCTTCCAGGAAATCTATTATTGTCTGAGTAGAAATGTTTAAGGTCCACCAGAACTGAAAATAAAGAGTGCAAAACCAAATCGAATTAAATTATGTTTTCCAGGTAGCCCCTGCTTAATTTGCTTTACTATTGTAGTGGTTTGGATAATAATGGCTCCCACAGGCTCACATATTTGAATTCTTAGTCATCAGGAAGTAGCAATACTTAGAAGGATTAGGAGGTATGGTCTTGCTGGGGTAGGTGTGGCCTTCTTGGAGGATGTGTGTCACTGGAGATGGGCTTTGAGGTTTCAGAAGTCCAAGCCAGGCCCAGTGGCTCTCTCTCTTCCTGCTCCCTGTGGATTTGGATGTAGAGCTCTTAGTTTGTCCTCCTGCACCATTCTTGCCGACGTGCTGCCGTGCTCCTTGCTGTAATGAAAATGGACTAAATATCTGAAACTGTAAGCAAGCCCCAATTAAATGCTTTCTTTTATAAGAGTTGCCATAGTCATGGTGTCTCTTCACAGCAATAGGACATTGACTAAGACATTTTATTACTTGAATCTATGATTTGTCTGAACACCAAGTGCCTTTTCCTTTAGATTGACTTACAGTTTTCTCATCTGCATGATAAAGGTGAACTAGAGAGTTTCAAAAAGTCGTTCTCTTGTAGATACTTTGCAATCTGAGGATTCAAACAAATTGTGCCCACCCCTTCCCCTCTTCAGTTCCTGGCTCCTTTTCTCCTTTCCTTCCTTTCTTTCCCTTTTATTTCCTTAATTTTTTTGGTGTGGTAACCTGCTTGATAAATGAGATCACAAATTCACAAACCCTGATTATTTAAAAAGATAACCTTGAAGTGTATTGTTTCTAAAAGAAGCTGGTACTCTACAAAGAAAAGGGATGATTCTCACTTCAGGAAAGCAGCAACATTACAGATTGCAGCTATCATCACTAATTAGCTACCCCAGATGGAGAACTGCCCCACCCCAAACAGACGGCTGGCCAGCTTCCTACAGATAAGTGAGACATAAATAACTCACTCCACTCTTTCCACAACAACAGGCCATCCTGCCTTACTTGTAAGAGATGTACAATTGGTTCACTTCAGAATTGGGCCACAGAGATGTTTCAAAATTACATTTAATATAATTTTCTAGCTGTAACAATTATAAATGCTATTGTAGAATGTTCAACCTCTGTAAAACACTATTAAGTAAATGTTCATAGCTCCATCATATACCTACAACTAGTTAATATATTAGTATAAGTCTACATTTCTATTTTGATATATGTATATATTATATAAGTTAATAATCTCATATTTTTGAGCTTGTTTACTTCATATTATCACAGATACTTTTCTCTAAAGCACCTTGAGATATGATTGGCATATAAAAAAGTTGTACGCATGTGATATCTACAACTTGTTGAGTTTGGAGATAAAAATAACTGTGACATGAAGAACATCCTTCTATCAGTTACTTTTCTGTTGCTGTGATAAAACACCATGACAAAGGCAACTTACAGAAGAAAGGATTTACTTGAGCTTATTGTTCCAAAGGGATAAGAGTCCACCATGCTGGGGCAGCTTGGCAGCAGTCATCAGGCAGCTGGCACAGTGGCAGGAATAGAAGCTGAGATGTCATATCTAGAACTAGAAGGACAAAACAGAGAGAGTAAGCTAGAAGCAGGTAAGAGTTTTTACTCTCAACCCCCCCTCCCCCCTTGGTGACATGCTTCCTCCAACAAGGGTCAAACTCCTAAGCCTTTCCAGATAGTATCCCAAACTGGAGACTATGTGTTTAAATGCCTGAGACTATGTGGGGGACATCTCATTCATTCCTCAATGCTATAAACACATTCGTCACATCCCAAAGTTTTCCTTATCTTCTTATTTACTACTATTTTTTATGATAAGAACATTTAATGTAATATCGCTAGTGTTGTGCTAGTTTTCTCATCATTGTGACCAAATATCTGACATAAACTTGAATGATTTATTTTGGCTCATGGACTCAGGGGTCTCAGCGCATAGCCATTGGCTCCATGGACTGAGAACTCGTTGAGGGGTAAGAACATCATGGTAATGAGAGGATGTGGTGGATAAGCCTGGTCCACTCAAGGGAGACAGGAAGCAAGTGACCCAGTTCTTTCAATGAGTCCTCACTTATTAAGTGTTTACATCCTTCCTAAATGGCACCACCAGTAGAGGAACCATCTGTTTCATCTTTCATGAACACAATTTTGTGCCCTTTGACTAATAATTCTTGGTTCCTTACCCTCCAGTCCTTGAAAACCACCATTTTCCTCCCTGCATTTAACAATTGGGCAGTTTTAAATTCATTACTGTAAGTGGCTCTTGTAATATTTGTCTTTCCATATCTATCTTGTTTCACTTCACATAATGTCCCCTGAGTCCATTCATAAGTTCATGTCTCTAATAGCATTATTTCTTCTTTGTATGCTTAAATTCCGTATATGTACACACTACGTACATTTTGTTATTCACATGGCTATTGCATTGGATTTTGTTTGCTGAGTTTTATACTTTCATATGCTGAGTAATATTGTGATGAATTGCAATGAACATGGACATCCAGTTATCTCTTAGAAATTCTGACTTTAATTTCTCTAGCAGAAATACAGAAGTGAAATTGTTGACTTATGCAGTGGTTCGAGTTTTAAATTCCTGAGACACTACCATCCTGCTAATTACATTCCCACCAAATTTCATCAGTACTCCCCCTTTTCCACATCCACACAAACATCTGAAGCTTGGCTTTGGTTTTGAAAACAGGCACGAGATGATATTTCATTGTAGTTTGATTTGTATTTCCCAGACTATTAATGATAATGGGGACACTTTTCACATACCAGTTAACTGAGAGTCCTTTTTCTTTTTCATTTATAGTGTTTTCTTGAGCAAAATGTCTATTCTGTTCCTCTTCTCATATGTAAATTGGGCTGTTTGGGAATTTATTGTTTGTTTGTTTGGTTTGCTAATGAATTTTGTTAGGAATTCCTTTTCTGTTTTGGATATCAGCCTCATATCCTAGTTATGGTTTGCTAATATTTTCTTCCATTCTTAGCTCTACTCTGGTGATTATATTCCGTGCTCATAGAAGCTCTTGAGTTTGATCTGGTCCCACCTTGTCTATTTTTGACTTCTCTGTGCTCGTTATCATATCCAAGAAATCCTTACCAAGGCCCAGGCCAAGAAGTTTTTCATGATATTTTCTTCCAAGCATTTTAGATTCTGGTCTTATATTTCAGTCTTTCATTCACTTTCAACCTGTCTGTGTGCTATAAATGAGAATTGTAACAAAATAAATTGAATCATTCCTTACTGGTGAATCTTATTTTTTCCAATTATAAACATAACTCATATTCCTTCATCATTTCAGTTATTAGCAATAATCAGCATCTAATTAGCTGTATGCTTTTTATTCAGCTACCTCCGAGTTTTGACAGTTGTCCGTTGTTCATCATCTTTTAGCAGTACTGTGGACATCATCCTCATGTCAGTCTTGGTGCACACCCCCAGATATTTCCCTGGGATAAGACTCTCAGTTCTTAAGTTTCTAAGGAAAAGCATAGGCCATTCCTAAAAGTAAAATTATTTTAAATCTGAGGGATACTCTGCATTATCTTGCTCTATGAATGTGGAAATTTTATTTACATCTTGGTCAATGCTATGCATTTTTTCCCTTAAATTAGGAGGGCTAGTGAGATGACTCAATGGGTAAAGGTGCTTACCACACAATTCTAGAGCCCTGAATTTTATTCCTAGAACCCACATAAATGTAGGGGAGAACAAAGTCTGTAACTTTCCTTTGACCTCTGACCATGCCACTCACTTACTCACATGCATCACTTACATAATCATAGTACATAGATTTTTAGCTTACTAATAGACACACCATTTTTCCTCATCTGATAGAACTTTATAATACATAAATTACCTTTTATAATCATGCCATAGAAATTCTATCACTTCCCTAAAATGTGTGTATTTTATTATTATTATTGTTATTTTTCAAGAGAGTGTCTCACTATGTAGCTCTTGCTGGCCTAGAGTTCACTGTGTAAATCAGAATAGCCTCAAACTCCTAGAGACACTCCTGTCTCTGCCTCACAAGTGTGGGAACTAAGATGTGCTCTACCATACCTGGCATTTTCTGTTCTTTCTATTGTTCTCTATATAAAGAATGATGACTGTGTTTTGTGCATTAACAATACTATCTTATGGTTCATTGCTCATTATTTAACTATTGTGTATTTGTATATTATTTAAGAGGAAAGTATCTATAATGGGAGTGCCTGGCCACAACTCTGCAACCAAGACCACTATGATTTTGAGTAAGCGACAGAATAACTTCATATTTTAGTTCACTTGTGTATGAAATGGTGGTTGCAAAATTATGTTCTTCATATAATTTTAAGGATTAAATGGGATGACACCTGAACATCATTTAGCACAACTTCTAAAGATCATGACTACTCAACAATCATGAGAAAAGTGATATATATATACATATATACATATATATACATATATACATATATATACACACACACAAACACACACACACACACACACATATATATATATATATATATATATAAGAATGATTCAATTTACTTCAATTTATAATTTGCATTTATAACACACACAGGCTGAAAGTGAATATATATATTTCTTTACTTGTTAGATATCAAGGTCCTATATTGCACTGGTTCTTTACCTTCCTAATGCTGCAAACCTTTAATTCAGTTTCTCGTGTGTGGTGACCTCCAATCATAAAATTATTCCATTGCTACTTCATTACTATAATTTTGCCACTGTTATGACTTGTAATGTAAATATCTGATATGAAGGATATCTGATATGCAACCCTAAAGGGTCGTGACCCACAGGTTGAGAACTATTGCTATTTGGGCTACAGAAACTTCTTAACCTTCCCATCTTCTAAATGTTGGAAGTTCTTGGTTGGTGGGAAGTGGGGCATGTAATTCTTTCATTCTAATTTCTAAGGCAGTGCCAAAGATAAAGTTAGTGTCTAATGAGGCACAGAGGCCCTCCTGGAGAAGAGGGCAGATGGGCAGTGTAGCAAAGAGAAATCTACAGTTCTTTTGACTTCCCCAGGCTGCCAGTTGTTTAGGATTAATCATTTAGCATGTTTTATTATGAAATATGTTGCCCAGAGTGGATAGGCAACCAGCCAAGATTTGGAAATTATTGTGACAATAAAAAGGGAAACTGATTAGAAATAATATAATAGTCTGAACATCAGACCTGGCCAATCAGGCATTGATGCAGAGATATCCTAGTCAACAGCAGGCCAATTCTGTAAATGAGGGAATTAGCCCAGCTCAGAACATGTTACCGAGAACGGCGTTTGTGTTTCATAAGCCTTTCAAATTACCCAGACATGATAATGATGCATCAGTAGAAATGCTTTTAAAAAACCATAAAGTCTGAATTGCCTTAATCGAGGTCAGAAATGAGATCACAAAAATGGTCAGAACAGACAACTTGCTAGAAAGAATAAAGGCTAATTCATTCCCGAGAATGCCTGTTGGTACTCAAAATTTGATTTAATGGCACTGGCTCATTATATTTAGACAGCAATTGAGTCTAAGAAGCTTATAATGTGGGTTTGTAGTCCTGTTCCATAGGAGAAGATACATAAGATAATATTTCCTGGTTAAGGCATTGAGAATGTACAGAGATTAGATAAGTTAGGGCCACTGAGATGTTAGAAGCAAGATAATGCATGAGACCATTGCTTCTTTAAACTACAGACAGTTCAGCATTTGGCATACATGTTCACTACCACACTTACTATCAATACAGGTAAACTAATTTAGCATTTCCTTTTACAACTTCATCTATTAATAGTGGTTTGCAAATAAAGACATGGATTGTTACTCCATCATACAAGCCACAGCATACTGAAGAAATGTTTTTTTTCCCCAGTTGGTTAAGAGGTAAATACCATGTTAGTGCAAAGGATCAACTAGCTAATTTTACAGTGTAACAGATCCTTAATAGCCTTAATATTAAAGCAGGTCATAAAAGCTGACTGAAAACAAGTGTTATCCAATTAGAATATAGACTATGAGGACTGCAGAGACATCTCAGTGGTTCAGAGTATCTATGTCTCTTACAAAGGACCTGCATTTTGTTCCCAGAACTCATGCTAGGTAGCTTACAACTGCCTATAACTTCAGCTCTAAAGGAATCTAATGCTCTCTTCTGTACTCTGTGGGCACCAGAACTCATGTGCACACACCTACCCACAGACACAAACATATATATATATATATATATATATATATATATATATATATATATATATGTAAAATATTACAATACAGGCCAATAATGTATTCAGAAAAATCATACAAGAAAAATATAAATGATACTTGTCACTTTAAAAATATATTATCTCATTACTAACAAAACAAATTTAATTAAATACATTTTATTTTTGTCTATAAAACTTGGCTGCCTTTACAAACATGAAATGCCTACCTTTTGGAAACATGATAAGGCCATGTACATGACAGAACATAAAATATTTGAAGAGGGAGAACACATGTCTAAACATTACAATGAGATTGGGAGGATGGATCAGTGGATAGAAGGACTTGCTATGGAAGTGTGAGGACCTGAGTTAGCCTTCCTAGAATCCTATGGAAAGTTAGGCATGGCATGATTTGAGTGCTTCTACAGAGAGATGGGAGGTAGGGATGAAAGAATAGCCCGACAAAACAATAAGAGCCTGTGTATCAAACAAAGTGGAAGGCGAGAACAGTTATCTAAGGTTGTCTTATAACTTCCACCATACATGCCAGTGCACTATTGCCTGAACACACTCAAGTAAGTATTCGTGCACACAGATTACCACCAATGCACATATACAGGTCCAAAATGCATTACCTTTCAAACTGAGAGCTTTCATTTCTGGGTAGTTTTATCCTGTCTAATATAGGCTCACCCAGATATAGTTCTAGAGATACAAATTCAGATGAAATCAGTGTATTTGTGAGATATAGAGATCACCAGGAGAGAGATGGAGACATGCCACAGGAAAACATGCTCAATAAAGTGCATGTTAGACACTGGGTATAGTGGGTTGCTGAGCCTTGATCCCAAGGGAAACCCCTGGAGCTGGTATAAGTAGGTACCTCAGAACCACCTCACCTATAGGAGAAGGAATAGAACATTCTCATGTCAATCTGATTGAAATTTCAATCCTGATTGAAAGCTGCTAGTGAGCATGCCATTTTGGACTTCCCCCTGCTGGGAACTTGGGCTCAATGTGTTCCCTAATTGTAGAAAAAAAAAAAAAAAAACCTTAGCTGTAAGGGATGCAAATAGTGACAGAAATAAATACTTAAGCTGAAAAGAATGTGTGTTAAAAAAACAATAAACCAAACTACAACTCTGTCTTTCTCTCTGTTTCTCTATCCCTCTCTCTATCATCTGTCTGTCTCCATCTATCTATCTATCTGTCTATCTATCTATCTATCTATCTATCTATCTATCTATCTATCTATCTATCATCTATCCAAATACAAACATTATAACATGTTATATGTTAGAAACTGTATAGGTGTCAATGTTTAAAGACATCATAAATATCATAATTTTATATGTGATGATATATAATGTCTAATTAATATTAATTATGAAAATATTACTGATATGTCTATGCTTTATTCTGGGAGATAATCAGATTATAAACTGATACTTTAGAGTATGATTTCAATTTACTTAGAAAAGTTAGACTTTCATTGAAAAACATTACTAGGACACAGAAAATGTTGCCAGTACCTCCATTTGGGTGGTATGGTGTGAATGCCCCTTTCCTCTTTCTCATCTTCTTGTCCGCCTCTCCTCCCTTCCTTTCCCCCCTGTCTTCTTTTTCTGCCCCTTTATCAACCTTACTTCCTCCTACTTACTCTTCTAGCCATTCATTCTTTTTCACTCAGTCTTCCCACTGTAAACATACTTTCCTTCTGCAACAAGAAATTAGTGCTTTATAAATGTCAAAATGTGTCACAAACAAGTTAAAGTAAAATAACTTAAAAACCTTCACTGAGCTGAGAAAATTAATTATAAGTGAATTAATTACTGTTTGCTTCTTTGAACTCAGCCAAGATTATTTTTGTGAACATAATATTTTTTGTCCTCTTGCAATTCAAATGGTCATACTTGTCAATTATTGGGGTGATATGTAAAACTAGGCTGGCTTTCAGCACGTGGTCTTCATAAGTCATTTTCATTTAATTTATTATGTTGGCAATACAGAAATTGAATTCTAATTATGAATGTTCAAATCAAGCATAGAGAATTGTATTAAAAAAACAACTATCCAACTTTAGCATGCAATTTCTAAAACAAAATAACACGGAGAAATAAAAATCCCTTAATGTATCCAAAAGAGATATGCTGGGGTATAAAATTCTCTCCTGAAAGGATTAGAAGTGTACAGTGTGAAATGTGAATGGGGTGTTGCTTAGAAATATTGTTAGCAAAGAAAACAGTTGTAATAGCTGTGTATGCTCATGGAAACTCATACAAATATAACCAAATGTTGGTAAATATATTGATTTCCTAGTCGAGTGCCTTATATACGGTAGGTCTTATAACAAAGATAGTTATCCAATAATTTAGCAGGGGGCTTGTGAAAGGGAAAACCATAAATGTGATTATCTGACTAGAGAGATGGCTCCCATGAGTTAAATTGTCGATTCTTTTCTGCATGAAGATTTTTCTCTTGGAAAGAGAGTGGGAGATCATTGTTCTCATCTCTTTTTAAGAGCTCATCAATAATGCACTAGATCAAAATTTAGAACAGGCTGCATGTAACGATTGACATATGGGGGTGAGGAAAATTAATTTGATAGAAGAGAACAACCAGATATCTTCCCTTCAGTATTCTTCCTACTTCTGGGAAAGGATGGTTTAGGAGGTGGGGGAGGGGTGAGATGCATATTGTTTTTAAGTTGCCCTTATTTTTAACCCCATAAGGAGGATATGTGATTTAAATGGACTTTTCTTCCTCCACCATGGGAGCTGATTCAGTGTTCTATTCTAGTGACTCTATCTCTATGGTTTTGCTCAAACTCGTCACTCTTCCTTTCTCAAGCAGGTTCCTATGTCCTCTTTGTGGTCTATTCTACTGGGCTCTACCTTTTCTGTTCTCCTGTGTCAGTCTATTTGTACTGGCATTGGGTTAGCCTTCAAAGCACAGTTCTCATCATTAATCTGTAGCTGTGTTGCATTTCTCCTTTTCGTTCTTCTGTTTTGAGATTGTGTGTGATCTCTGTGATCCCTTTTCAGAGACCTAGGTTACTTCTTAGAATACTAGTTCCAAACAGGCTGAAGGCAGGATGCTGGAAGTATTAAAGCCCATGCTATACAAAATTTCAGTGCTCAATGATCACATAAGAGCTACATGAATCGAGGCCTCTAATGGAACACTTCACTGTGTTGCAGACTTTCTGTACTTGAAATTAACCTTTGTTATATGACCTGATCAATCTGAGAGGATCTTAGTCACTAATAACACCCTAGGAGTAAGAAAGTGGATTTTATTACAAATCCACTTTCAATAATCACAAAAGATAGGTCAATGAAGAGATTCATTCATTAATTCTACAAATATCTACTGTTCTTAATTTTTTTTCAGTCCTCCTGTTAGTCATTAACAGACTGTCAACCAAGGGTAAGCTGATTGAATTTTAAAGCTTCTTTGTTCACAGCCTTACTTTTAAAATTGGAACTATTAAATGGAGTGACCAAGGTCATGTGAAAAAAAAAACTAAATTAACTTCTGTTTACTGAGAACATATGAAGTTGCTTTAATGCCCTGGCATAAGTATTAAGACACATGTTCTTCAGTCCTCTGGAAAAACCATCATTCACCTTTTATCTTCTGTCCAACTCAAAGATATCTTTCATAGATAATTTTCACAGGTAAATCTTCTCTTATTCCCTGATAACCTTCAGTCATCACATTATGAATTTTAGAGCACCTCACTGACCCTTGATAGCATTTATCAGAATGCTTAATTATGTAACTAATTTATAATTCCATACCTTGACTCACAGACTACTTTTTACTCTGCTGAGTGCTTCATGTATTGCCTGGAGTAAGGATATTTTCCATGGATATTTGTAGAATGAATGAATTAATGAATGGGTTCATTTAGATACATGTGATATATAATTGCTAATTTCATTACTGTGCTGTACCACAGAGCACCATTAATGTTCCCATCCACATCAATGACACATTGAATTCTCTGACTACTTTTACCACCTCCCATTTCTACCACTGCTGACTGCCTTACTGTGGCTTCCATCCTCATCTTGTGTTTTAATTTGATTATTGTCTAGGTTCTGTTTCTCCCACTAGAAAGTGAATGGCATTAACTCATGGACTCATGATATTGTATGTCATGTGGGGGTGCCTTGTCAATATTTGTTGATTAAAAGAAGGAAAGGAAAACAGAGTTTTCAATGAACATAAATGTGGCTTCCAAGAAACATCCTGGAGCAACATGAAATGCAAAGTCCTTTAAAGAAATTGTAGCTGGAGCTGAATGAGGGAGGGAAATGCAACATGAGTCAGAGAAGTTGTCACAGGTATAGCACATAAAACCTCACAGTATGCAGTAGTGACCAGGCAACAATATCGTTAAATTCATAAGAATAACAAATAACAAATGTTTATTCATTTTTGGTCCCACTGAATATTAACATGAAGGATGCAAATGATGGCATTTTAGTTACTTTTCTCACCACTGTGACCACATGCCTGTCAAAAGCAAATTAATTGTGGCTCATTGTTCAAGAAGAAATACAGTCTATTATAATGGGAAGACATGGGCCAGCTGTTCACATTGTATCGACAGTCAAGAAGCAGAGATGAATGTGGTGCTCAGCTGGCTTTCTCAATATTTTTTCTTTTATCCAGAACCCCAGATCATGAGATGCTGCCACTCATATTTCTCCAGTTAAACTTCTCGGGAAACACCTTAGCAGGTACGCCTAGAGTTGTATATACTAGGTAATTCCAAATCCAATCAAATCGACAGTGAAGGTTAGCCATCAAGGACTGTTTTGTGTTTTTATTTTATCTTGTTTTATTTTTATTGAAAATAGATTTTTCTCTCATACGATACATCCCCATCAGTTTCCCCTTCCTCCATTCCTCTCAGCTTGCCCCCACCTCCCCTCTTCCCCAGACCCACTTCTCCTCCATTTCCCTTTAGAAAAGAGCAGGCTGGCCTCCAAGAGACAATGACCAAACATGACAAAACAAAATACAGTAAGATAAGGCAAAAACCCTCATATCAAAGCTGGGCAAGGCAACTTAACCACAGAAAAACAGCCCCAAGAGCAGGCAAACATATCAGACATACACCTGCTCCCACTGTTAGGAGTACCACAAACCCACCAAGCTAACAGTCATAGCATATATACAGAGGACCTGGTGCAGACTCATGCAGGATCCTTGCTTGCCTCTTCAGTCTCTATGAGCCCCTGTGAACCCTGCTTAATTGATTTGGTAGGCTATGGTCTTTTGGTTTCCTCCATTTCCTGTGACTCCTACAATCTTTCTCCTCACTCTTCCATGGGGGTTCCTAATTGCTGAGGGGAGGAACCTGATGAAGATTTCCAATTTATACTCCCTCCCTGTATAATGTCTGGCTGTGGGTCTCTGTACCTGCTCCCGTCTCTTGCTGGAGGAAGCCTCTCTGAGGACAACTGGACTGGGCACCAATCTATGAGTATAGCAGAATATCATTAGGGATCATTTAATTGATTTTTTTAGGGGGAGGAGTCATGTTTTGTTCTACCCTAGGTCTATCAGCTATCCATACTCTAGTTCCTGGCCATCCAGACACTGTAGGACATGGGCTGTCTCTCATGGTGTTGCCTGAAGTTAAACCAAACATTGGTTGACCACTACCCCAAGTTGTGCACCAGGACTGCCCCAGCACATCCTGCAGGTAGGACAGTTGTGTTTATGTTTTGGCTTTTCTCTGAGAATTTGTAAAGAATCCATCATCCCTTTGGTAACATCTATGAGGTGCTCAAAGCTTACTTCCCTCAAAGTGTTTTAATACTGAACTATTTTAAAAATACTTTTAATTTATAGAATTTTTTACATACTTATAGTTTGGTATATCCTTACATTGTGGAACAGCTAAAGGGATCTATTTAACATATAGACTTCCTTGCATACTTTTTGTGATGATAATATTAAAAATTTATTCAGTTGTCAGTTTTGAAATATACAATATATTGTTATTGATTGTAATCCATGCTGGATAATAGGTATTGACTGATCATATTCCTCACATCTAATTAAAATGTACCATTTAGCCAACATCTTTCACTCTACTCACACCTTAGCCCATGAAACTATAATTTTTCTATGAGTTCAATGTTTTTATCTTCCACGTATAAGTGAGATCGTTCTGTATTTGCCTTTTTGTGGATGACTTATTCCACTTAATGTTCTTTAAGTTCATCTATTCAATACAAAACAGAATTTAATTCTTCTAAAAGTAAGAATAGATCCCATTCTCTTAATCCATTGACAGATACCCAGTTGAGTCTACATCTTAGTTCTGTGGCCAATACTGTAGAGAATATGGGAATGCACAATGACGCATCTTAGAAAAGTTTGTTAGTGATTTTAGCCAATTGTCCACTATTCTATAGGTGCCAGTCAAAATTTAGATAACAACACATGATCTTTCTACTATCTGTTATTCGTCTGAGCTGGTGAGATTTTCTTCTGAGTGAAAATAGAATAGATGTAGTTTGAAAAGAGGTGTTCTCAGTGAAGGTAGGATAAGAGAGCCTGAAAATGTGAAGCCAAGGGAAAATGAACATTTGTTTTTCAAAGAGTTTACAATGTTTATTTTTAAATTGTTGTTATGTATTCTTTCATTGAAATGTTGAAAAAAAACTCTTATTCAACAATGAAGAAACTGAAAGGCAAGAAATGGAGAAAATGGGTTTAAAGTCCTAAAAAATCCTATAAAGAATTTAAAATTAAAAATTCTAGGCTTAAGACTATATATATTTGGTTAATATTCAATTAAAATTACTACAAACTGGGAAGCTTGAATTATAAACCTTTGTTTCTCATGGCAGGAGAGACTGGGAATTCCTAGATTCATTGTCTCTCAGTTAATTGCCTGACCAGCATGCCCTTCCTGGCTCACAAATGACCCCTTTCTTAGTTTCCACAGAATAAGGGAGGAACAGGGCTAAAAAAGGCCACATCTATTCCTACCAGTCATTAATACTATATGAGGGCTCTATCTGTGTAAAATATTTCCTTCCCATGCCAATACCATCATGCTTGAGTGGAAGAGGGTAAAAACATGTATTTTTTAAGGAAACACTATTCATTCTTAAACTATAGTAAATGCCAGTTCTCGTTCTATACCATTAACCTGTGTTCTTACTATAAAGATTCCCTGCAGCACGAATCTTAACAGGTCTTAATAAATTCAAACCTGGAGCCAGGTATTGGGGTGAATGCTGGAAGATCAGAGAAGCAGAACAAGCCACAGCCACCTCATCTTGCCAGTTCCTCAGCTGATCCTGTTTCCTCAGACTGGAAGCTTCTGAGTCCTCATCCAAATGGATCTCAGCTGAACTGTGGTGCTCAAAGTCTAAAAACTTAACCAGACTCTAGTTCCTGGTTTTCATGCCTTATATATCTTTCTGCTTTCTGCCATCGCTTCCTGGGATTAAAGGCGTGAGTCACAATGTCTGGCTGTTTCCAGTGTGGCTTTGACTCACAGAGATCCAGATGGATCTCTGCCTTTGGAATGCTAGGATTAAAGGAGTGTGTGCCACCATTTTCTGGCCTCTGTATCTAGTGGATGTTCTCTTCTCTGACCCCAGATACGTTTACTAGGGTGCACAATATTTTTGGTAACACAACATCACCACAATTCCCACTGCAGTATTTGTCAAAAGTAGGTCCTGGATGAATCATCTGTAAATGTAGGCCCGGGTTCATTGTCTTTAATTATGTTTCTGGGGTTTTAGTCAACGCTTAGAAAGCTTTATATACATACATACACACACACACACACACACACACACACACACACACACACACACACGTATGAAAGAAGTTTTAATAAAGGAGAATCAAAATGAGTTCTCTCTTCCTCAGTCTTCAAGCAAGTCAGTTCATACTGATGTGAACTTGTTTTACTATTTGTAAAGTGAACATCTCAAGGGCAAATTTGTCTATTTGGAGTTTGAGTACTATTTTTGTGTCTGATAACAAAATTAGTATTTAAATTATTTTATAGGATTTCAATTATTGACTACAGAAATTCAGCAAGAGCCCATGTATTAAGTGAACACAGGGACATTTGCCATTAAATAGGGATATTGGTTATTATTTCAAGACATTCCACTCAAGATGGAGATAAAAAATAATGAAGATTCTCAAAAAGCTTTTGCTTAAGAGCTTGACTCCTAATTGAGGACAGGAAAAAGTTATTCTATTTAATTTTTTGTCATTTTCTATTAGTTCATTGAGAATTTTGTACAATGTGTTTTGACCACATTTATGCCCCTCATCCAACTCCTACCAGATCCATCCCCCTTGTTTCTATTTATGTAATTTTGTGTCATTTTTTTTAGAAACTTGTCAACTCTGTGTTTTTGTTGCCTATATTCTCTTGTGTATATGGCCTTACACTGGATCATGGTTAACTTACTAGGGGCCACACCTTTAAGAAGACTGATTCATTCTCCTCCCAGGAGCTGTTAACTAACAATAACTTCTTAGTGGTAGAATATTTTGTGTCCACCTCCCAACTCTATCCTTGGATTTACCTGGCTTGAAGGTACATAGGTTTTATGCATACTGTCATAACCTCTTTTGGATCACATGTGCCACTTGCCTGATGTGTTCTGAAAACACTATTTCCTTGTAGTCATTCATCACCTCCAACTCCTATACTCTTTCTACATCTTCTACAAATCTACAAGCCTAGTAAGCCTAGTAAGGTGATGAATATGATATAGATATCCCATTTAGAGCTGAGAATTCCTCAGTCTCTTATTCTCTGTACTTTGACTAGTTGTGGGTCTGTATGTTAAACATCATCTGTTGCAAATAGAAGCTTCTCTGAAGATGGCTGAGAGATGAACTAATATATGGGTATAATGATAAGTCTTTAGGAATCACTTTAATACTATGTCCATTTAGCAGAATAATAGTAGATTCTTTCCTACAGCCTATGGCCTGTCTAGCTATAAATTCATTTGGTGGAGTAGACCTTAGATAAAATCAGAAGGTGGTTAGTCATTCCCATGCCTTTAGTGGTACTACTACAGCAGTCATGCCATACCAAACAGGTTGTTACTATAGCTTGTGAGGTTCATATCTAGGTAAGCTAGATGGCTGTGTTTCTCCTTTACTAGCATGAATAGCAACTTCCAGCACTATGGAAGGTATCCAGCAGAGATGAAGCTTCCAGGACAGTACCAGCTTGATCTCTCCATGTTCTATGATTTAAGTATGTGTTATTTTCAGCATTAGGGTTTTATTATGAAATTCTGGTAAGTAATCAAAAACATTGTTAATAGCCTATAATGTTTGGGGGTTTGTGGAACCTAACTGGTCAACAACTCCAAAGAGCTAACCTATTCCTGGTACTAGGCATTTTTATTTATTAACTTGTGGTATAGTAAGGGTATTGCCTCCCTGTTCTGGGGTACTACATTTAAATTCTTTTTATATAGATGTATACATTTATTTTAGGAAGCTTTTACAGTAGTAGATTTCAATGTGACTTTTCATGAAGGTGTTTAGTGTTAGTTATTCCTCTTTATTACCTCTTCTACCCTGTCCTTCCATCCTCAACCCCAATTTAACCCTTTCTGTCAATTATTTCTCTTTAACCCTTAAATTACTGAGCTCTCTCTCCCCTGCTTTGAAATTCCTCTCCATGGCCCCTCTGTCTAGTTTATCTGACCTAGAATGGTTGTTTTCAGTTCTATCCTTTTACCTTTGACTTTAATAATTTCATTCTTCTTAACATCTGAATAATCTGTTGTGTCAATATGCATCATTTTCATTACTCATTCATCTTTCAGTAGACATCTAGGTTGTTTCCACCTCATGGCTTTTCTGAAAACAGCAGTAATGAGCATGGATGGGCAGGTATCTCTACAGTAGGATACAGGATCCTTTTGTTACAAGCCCAAGAGTGGTATAGCTGGATCATGTGGAAGATTTACTTTTAGCTATTATGTATTATTTTAAATTTTTCATGCATATCATATATAGTCTTTAAATATTCATTAAAATACTTTAAAGTTTGTTTTATATACAATATATGTTGACCGTATTCTTTCCTTCCTCCAATTTCTCCTAGAGCCTTCCCACTTCCCTACCCACTCAGCTTTATTTTCTCTTTCCCAAAAATAACCCCCATTAAACAAAAAAAAAATTAAAGGTCGAAACAAATAAACAAATAACAGAAAATCAATAAGGCAAAAAATAGAAAACAAAATAAAAATACAAATACACACACACACACACACACACACACACACACACACACACACACGCATGCACACACCATGGAGCTCGTTTGTGTTGGTAAACAGCTCCTGGATAAGTGGCCTGCCTTAGCGTATGATTGATATAGCCAGTGGCACTTCATTGGAGAAAAACTGATTTTCTCTTTTCTATCAGTAATGAATTGCAGACAGATTCTTAATTAAGGGTGGAATTTTGTGTCCACTTCCCCTTCACAATGCTGGGATTTTGTCTGGTTTGAAATGTGGTGATATTTTATTTGTGTTTTAATAAATAAAGCTTGCCTGGAGATCAGAGGAAAATGGCCAGCTATTATAAGTAAACAAAGAAATCAGGCAGTGGTAGCACACACCCTTAATCCTACCACTTAGCAGGCAGGATCTCTGTGTGTTCAAGACCATACTGGAAACAGAGCAAGGTGTGGTGGCACATGCATTAATTCCAATACTAGTTAACCACCATGGAGGTCTGGAGGTCTGTACAGACAGACAGAAAGTGACAGAGCTGTATAGGAAGAGGAAGTGATGTAGCTGGACAGAGAACAAATCAGATAGCAGAACAGCAAGGCATATGTGCGCGGGAAGACAGGAAGTAACTAGCATTTGGAAGCTGCAGAATTGGTGAGGTAAGGTTGACTGGTGGCTTTCCCTATTTCCCTGATCTCTCTAAGGCTTTCACTCCTATATTTGGCTCTGTGTTTTTTATTTAACAAGACCATTTAGAAATTCATCTCCATTGAACTTGTGTAGGTCTTGCGCATGTTGTCAAAGTCACTGTGAGTTTATATGTGCATCAGTCCTTTTGTGTCTAGAAGATGCTGTTTCCTTTGAGTCTTCCAGTACCTCTGGTCCTTAAGATCTTTCTATCTTCTCTTCTGCATAGCTCCTTGAGCCCTCAAGGGAGGCCTTTGATGACTACATCCCATTTAGAACTGAGGGGTTCAAAGTCTTTCACTCTCTGCACACTGTCCGGGTGTGAATCTCTGTGTTAATTCCCAACTAGTGCAAGAAGGATCTTCTCAGATAAGGCTTGAATGATATTCTGATCTGTGGGTATAGCAGTATGCCATTAGGAGTCATTTTATTGCTATGTTCCTTTAGCAGAATAATAATAGTAACAATAATAGTATAGCCTATGTAGTCTCAGGTTCTTGGCCACCTTAGCAGTGTCAGGTATGGGTTCCATCTCATGGAGTGGGCCTTAAATCCAACAAAAAAGTTCACACAATATATTTTGACCATCTTCTTTCTTTATTCCCCTCAAGTCCTCCCAGATCCTCCTCACCTCCCTACTAAACTTCACATTCTCTCTCACTCTTAAAAAGATAACCAAAGAAAAGGCTCAAGAACATAAAACAAAACCCCAAAAGAAATAAACACCAAGCCCTAACAACAAAATGCACACAAAATCGTGGAATCTGTTTTGTGCTGGCCAAGCATTCCTGAGTATGAGGTCATCCCTGAGGTTGATATACCCCTCTGTTGCAGAAAACTCATTTTTGTTTTCAGCTTTTTTAGGAACCTCCACATTAAAAGTAAAGAAGGCTCCTTTTCCCCCTCAGCTGTTCTGTGCAAGTCTTCAGATCAATTTACAATAAAATGTTGGTTTTTTTCTATAAAAAAGAAAGAAACCAACAAACAAAAACCTAGACAACTCTCTCTTCCATTAGACTACATGAAGACTGTGCACTGACTCTTTGCAACTGAAATGTTCTCATTCACACATCCTTGCAACATATGACAGTATCATTTAGAATAAACACTAATCCAATTTTAGATATATCTCCTTGTGCCAACTATTTGACAATGCCATTGTCCTGCCTGGTGAGATGAGTAGTGTACCTTTCATGCATGAGAGTATATTGCCCTCGGCACTGCCAAAATTAATGCATTCCTTGACATACTTGCCTTTGTTTTTGTGTATTTTTAATTGCCTATTTGAGCAGACATGCACTTTAAGTTATTTTTAGCCATAGTATTTGGATTTACAATTCAGTAGACTTACTTTCTACTAATACAGTTGACAAGCTCTGTTATATTTGCAGCAAGCAGAGGGTGCAACACTCTATTTTTAGCTCCATTTGTTCTTTAAAAAAATGCATTGCATTGGCTTAAGAACCCATCAGTGAAGCAAGATGTCTGGGAAAACATACTCCAAGGAAACACAAGCTGCCTTTATAAGAATTCACCACAAATCATTACTTGCAATATCCCAGATAGGTAAACTTACACATTATTGTTCAATCTTGGAAAGAGGGTGAAATAACTCCTTAGGAAACAAGGCTGTTGTTATCAGGCTAATCTCTATCTCTGTGCATGATAAAGACAACCATTCATGTGAATGCCATCCTAGGTGCTTGTCAGCTTGCTTTAGACAGTAGCAGGCTGTGGTTAAAGACTGTCACTCAGTAAGATATTTTTTAGTACTTCATTTATATAATTTCAGTTTATAAAAAAATAAGAAAATGGCTTGTCAGAGCAAATTGTCCCTACCCCCAGTTGCTCCAATTCAATACTTAAGCTCCAAAGATTCTATGCATTTATAGAACCAGGCATATCTGCAAGACTTGGGAACCTGGAGATCATCATAGGCTAATACGTTTAAGTGGGTATACCATCATTGCAACATTGGAGATAAATGTATTGACCAAAAGATCTCAATATATGTGGAAAAAAGAGCAGAAGATGAAGATTGGACTTGTATCTCTGGTGCAATGGCAGAAGAAGCCCCAAGCACCTGCTCTCTCATGAAACTACCATAACTGGTCAAAAGTCATGTTTTAAAATGATCGTTCATTCACTAAAAGTTTGTAAGAATGGAAGAGCAGGTGAAACTGGATTATGGTATGCTTTGCTTGGCACAATCCCAAAGCTCATCGTGATGAAGAATTCCAAGTGGCATTTTCACCATCAACCCAGTTTTCAAGTAGGGCAAGGTTACATGTTGGGAAGGGCTGTCTGAAAAGACCAGAAATTACTTCCTTCTCTTTCTCTCTGCTACTCCCAGGCAGTGAACTAGCCCTGTCCTCAGCTTGAGTCTGGCTCAGTTACATTTTCTTAGATGAAGACATAGGCCATATGACTAATTTCTGCTTAAAGGAGCAGACATAATTTGAAACATAATTTGAAAAAGTTTATGCCCAAGAGTCCACCAATATCAGGAAAACAATGTCAAAGCTATCAGAACTAGATACTAGTGGAGGCAGATGGCTTAACAAGGACGTCAGGTGGGAGCCAGTGAGAGCAAACTCCTATGCTGTTCCAAGATCACTGTGCTCATGCTCAAGGCTGAGTTTTCTGATGATCAGCAGCAGAGTGTTCTTGCTGTGGGCTTACGGAACTGAAATCTTACTAACATAGTCCAAGAAAGTTACTAAATAAATGACTAGGTAAAGAACTAAAGTACTTCATGTATGGATGTAGATTATAGTGATTCATTCAGGAATGTAGCAATTACCTCAAATGTACAATTTTTAATAGAAACATTACAGCCATGAAGGAGCATCATAGTACAAGCCATATATAAACCAGAGGACAGAAAGAACAGATAAGATGAACCAGATGTTAGATTTAAAAACAACCATTACAAATATCTTCAAAAGTAAAAGGGACAATTATTAATACATGCAAGGAGGAGAGGATAGCACCAGCTTCTCTTTCTCTCTTTTAAGTTAAATATATATAAAAATATATAATACACATAAATTATATATATAAATATTGTATAATACACATAAATTATATATAATATATATTACATCCCAGTCACAGTTTCCCACTGTATTCCCCTTTCCAGTCCCTCCTTCCTAACCCCTCTGTTCCCCACCCCCAATTCACTCCTCCTCCCATTTCTATTAAGGAAAGGTTTCCCATTGATATCAACAAAACATGGCATATTGAGTTGCAGTAAGACTGCGGTAGCAGTGTCTGTAATCCCTTCTCCTAGGGAGGCTGAGATAGGAGGATTGCTTGAGTCCAGTAGTTCTGGGCTGTAGTGCACTATGCCTATTGGGTGTCCGCACTAAGTTCGGCATCAATATAGTGACCTCCTGGGATTGGGGAACAACACATTGCCTAAGGAGCAGTGAACCAGCCAAGGTTGGAAACGGAGCAAGTCAACCACCAGCTTTTTAATCACAAAACATCAATAAGGATATAAAAATCATGAAAAAAACAAATGAAAAATTTTGAGCAGCAGCAAAGTATAAAACTAAAGTGAAAAATATCACTTGAAGTACTCAAGAGGCTTCCCCCCACTCTGGGACAGGAAGCTAAGGATCATATCATAGTCTTGCCTTATTAGGTATGTACTCTACTACTGAGCTACATCTACAGCCTACAGTAACTACTACAGGGAGTATATGAATTGGAAGACAGATGTACTGTGGAAATGAAATAAAATTAGATGGTAATTCAAAGTAAAGACAGCCAGAAACTGTGTAGATAGTAATTTAAACAATATCCCTTTTTAAATATATGTTTTTGTCTTCTCTCTGGAAGTGGCTGTATAAAGAAGACTGAAACAATGGTAATATCAATGGACATGTAAATGGAGAAGGGGGAAATTTCACAGGGTCCCAAACCCTGGCAAATTTTATGCATATATACATATAATTTATATGATATAACTTACATATGTACTTACATATACACATGCTTACATATGGGTATGTAACAATAATATTTAAAGTTAAAAAGACTATCTACTTGAGAGTTGAAGAGGGACAGGGGGTGGGTTTGAAGAAAGGCAACTTGGTGGGAATGGAGGGAGGAAAGGAAGAGGGAAAATGATGTAATTCTATTCAAATGAAAAACATATTAAAATTATCTAAAGGTATAGTAATATATGATATAGATAAATATTATAAACTAGTAATTTATAACAATGTGTTGTGGTTAGAGCTCATGAGTAATATTTCCATATTGTTAGTTCTATGTTGTTTAGTGAATAAGACACATTCTGACTAATGTGTTGTTAGGTGATTTTGAATTGTGTGAATGGCACAAGCTGAGGTGGCCATGGTGTATCTGGGTGATATAGTCTAATGTGACTAGTATGATTGGTATGTGACTACACTTGAATTAAGTTAATAGAATTATGAAATAGATTATGGTAAAAAGAGATGCATGTATTGTTACAGAGCAACTGCCAAGAAAAAAATTAAAAATTGCGATAAAATCATTAAAATGTTAAATTAGGAAGGATAACATTAACTTAAAAAGAAAAAGAATACATACTGTAAAAGGAATATGAGATGCATAAAAAGCAAAAGTAAATTGACATGTGTAATTCTATTTTAAAATTAGATTAGGTGTCAATGAACTCAACAATCCAACCCAAAGTTAAGGAAGTAAAAACTAAAAAAAAAAAAAAAGGGGGGGGGAACAAAAATAGACTGTTGCAACTCTATGTATGCTGATAATGAAAACTACTGTTACTAATAAGTACAATGATAATAATTGGGGATTTCAAAGTCCCTTTTTCTTTTCTTTTCTTTCTTTCTTTTTTTCCGAGACAGGGTTTCTCTGTGTAGTTTTGTTGTCTGTCCTGGAACTCACTCTGAAGACCAAGCTGGCCTAGAACTCACAGAGATCCACTTGGCTCTGCCTCCTGAGTGCTGGGATTAAAGATGTTCGCCACCACTACATTTTCAATAATGGATGGGAAAGCTAGACTGAAGTTATTAAGAATTTGGAAAACTTGAACCCTAATACACAGAAATTTGTGACACAATTACAGTAAAGAAAAATTATCCTTTCTATAATAAAGACTGATATATAAATATGTGTGTATATTATAGACAAATCAAAGAAAAGCAAGGTGTTGAAATTAAGAACTTCAAGTCAACCATTATAAATATATACAAGGAATTTTAAAAGGATCAGAATTAATGCAGTCAGCGAAGACAGGATGGATCAGCTAATAGATTTCCACTATGGTCTACTGAAGTTTTACAGTGTTGCCAAGGTGCTTCAACACATGGTGCTGGGGAACATGGATATCCAAATGCCAAAGAATAGAGCCCTACTCCCTCCTTACACTATACAATGAATGAGTGTGAAAGTGCTATCTACTAAAGTGACTGAGGGAATACATTTGTACTAATAGAAAATTAGCAGTTAGACACAACTCACTTGATTAACAAGTCCCTATCTAGTTACTTTGGGGCCATATTCACTTCAAACTTTAGTTTTAACATCATCATCTGCCACTTCCCATCCCTCTGGGGATGCAGGCAGATTCACTGCCATGCTTTCTTCTTAGTCATGCTAATGTGGTGCAAATTATTTTACATTGGTAATATAGAAGTGGTTCATTCTTCATGTTAACACTTTTGACATGGAAGATTGAATGCACTGAGAACTGTGTTGGCGTCAAATAAAAAATGTAACACTTAAGGCAATGAAAGTGAAATAGGAAATAGGGTATCAATTATTTTGTGGAACATTTAGAACTTTGTGAAAGCATTAATTCAATTTGGTGAGTAGACTCAGCATGACCATTTCTGAATGGGGCTTTAGATACATGAGGAAAATTAATTTTTAATTTTATTGTAAATTAACTATAAGTATATATTATGGGGTACAAAGTGATATTGTGATTTATGAATACAATTTGGGACAATTAGATAATGTTACTTAATATATCCATCACCTTATTGCATACTAGTATACCTCAAATACATGTTATTTTTGTGATAAGAACATTGAAATTCATTCTCAAAAAACTGAAATACTATTACTGAATATACTTGCTGTCCTATGCAATAGCTCTCTGAGAAAGAAGGAAAGAAAGAAAGAACCTCACCCTCATATGTAAGAGAGACTTAGTATATTGTGAACATCACTTCCTCATACTCCTCACACCCCAGCCTCTGTGATTCCTACCCTGTGCTCATACAAGGGAAAGGTTTTGTATACACTTATATTACTAATATAAATGCTATGTCTTCTAGCAGCTCAGTTATCTCTTTTTCAATTAATGTTTTGTTTGGATACAAAAAATGGTTTTCATTGTGACATTTTCATCTATCTATCTATCTATCTATCTATCATCTATCTATCTATCTATCTATCTATCTATCTATCTATCTATGCATCATTATGCCTTGTTCTTATCCACCCCTTCATCCACTGCCCTTCCATATTTCCCTCTCTGCTTCCATGATAAACATACTCTATTACTCCGTCCTTGAATGATCCCTCCTTCTTTAACACTTTTCCTGCCTTCTCATTGTTTCCTTTTTTATTTGCATGTGCTATAAATATTTGGAAGTTCCATGATATGGAATCCTACTAGATGTTTCCATTGTAAGGTAAAATAACAGAACATTTTCAAATTCAGAATGGTGAGATCTGTAGAACCCACCTGTGCCATAATATGAAAAATACTTAGAGCCTGTGTCTATATTTTCTGATAACTCACCTCTGAAAGTAAGCCTTCTATTATTTGCTTAGTGGGGTATTACCATTCCAATTTTTTTCAAAGCACAGAGAGTATTATAAATAACTTTTCTGTCAATAATTACCTATTAAAATATAATACTATCTTGAGTGCATTTCAACAGCATTATTTAGGTTTAGCAACTCCTAACATTAGAAAATAATAGCTGCTTTTTCTTGTTATAAATATTTGAGATCCTCAGAATGAAATGTAATTTTTTCTTCCTTATTGCAAAGTTTATCAGAATAAACTTAAAATAATTCCCAGATAGACACAAATCTCTATAGACAAGGGAACCTAAAATTCTGTCTGAAATTAAGAAGAAAAACACTTATATAAGACAGAGTCCAGCAGAGGGGGGCGTGGATTGAGGTCCTCCCTCTAACTAACATTTATATAAGACAGAGTCCACCAGAGGGGGGCGTGGACTGAGGTCCTCCCTCTAACTAAGAAATAGTTTGCAGCTGAGACTGGCAAAGAGGAACCAGATTCCTCTACTGGAGTCTTGTTGGTTATATTAACCACACTTCGGGGCAGGCCAAGAGTAATCGGCAAACAGAACATGGATTCCATGTTTTTCTTTTGTTTTGTGTTTGGTTAGTGTGTGTGTGTGTGTGTGTGTGTGTGTGTGTGTGTGTGTGTGTGTGCACTTTTTGTTTTATTGTGGTATTTTTGATATTATGGGATGTTTTAGTTAATTTGTTTTGCTTTTTGTTCCTTGATTTTTTGTTTTGAAAGAAAGGAGAAAGATAGAGAAAGAGAGAGAGTAAGAGAAAATATGGAGTTATTATAGATAGAGAGGTGGGGAGAATCTGGGAGGAGTTGGGGAGGTGAAAGGATGTGATCAAAATATGTTGTATGAAAATACTTTTAAATAAAAAAAACAAGTTAATTTAATAAACAAGGAAGTAGCCTGGTCATAGAACAACGGTTTGAAGAAAAAGATAGTTGAATACAATGCATACATTTACAAATAACAGTATTGAAAAATAATGCCTGTGGTTCATCTGAAGTATCACGAGTTTTATTAAGAAATAATAATAATTTTAGCAAAAAGTCAAGTTGGAATGAAAATGTTAGACAACAGTGCTGTGTTTGAGGTAAGCAGTTGCAGTGGAAGTACCTGCTTCTGCCTACTTGACTATTCACTGCTTGATTAATTCAAGGTTATTGATTGTTCGGCAATCATGATATATAGTCACTTCAGGAACTTTTAACTCTGCTGAAGCAAAGAATACATGAAAAGTCCCTGTCATCAGAGTTTACATTTTACTAGAAAATAAACAGAGTTAAAATGTAGTGTGTAGAGTATCTTTATCAGCTCTGTGTCCTGAGACAAGAGAAGAGTGACCATGGGTGCAAAGCAATCTCAACAGTGTGATAAGGAGACATCACCAGGGGGATACGATATTTGAACAGACACTAAAAGCAGTGGAAGACAAGGCCCTTGGGTAGTTAGGAGAGGGTCCTTCCAGCAAAAGGAAGTCAACATGAAGTCTCAAAGGTAAGAGAGAAGCAAGGCAGATGTGCTTGAAAATACAAATGAATTCAATGTGGCTGGAATTGAAGGGAAATATCAGATAAGACAATGAAGAGCCAGGAGCCAGCAAGTACATGGATGGATGATACTGTAGAAGGGGAGCCTGATGGATTCTGAGACAGGAGATGGGTAATCTTTCCTATATTTTAAAGGGATCATCATGCTGTCATGGAGAAAAATCATGGTGCCACAATAATTTACAGGAAAAGCAGTGGATATGAGGATGGGGCAAAAGAAGGTGGGAGGACCTTGATTTCTCACCCTGAGAGAAGAAATGAGGTAACACTGAGATGGGAAGCACAGTTGGCAGATCGTGTGTGTACTTTGTAGGTATTAATATCTAATTTATGTATGTGTGTGTGTGTGTGTGTGTGTGTGTGTGTGTATCTGTGTGTGTCTGTGTGTCAGTGTCTCTGTGTGTAAAGTGAGCATAAACTGAAAAGAAAAAGATTAGGAACATGCCGGTCTGGGGCTTCCTGCCCTGCACAGGGAGGAGAGAACATAGGCTTCCCTGACTCCCGCAGCATTGGGAGGTTAGGCATCATCATGGCAAGCAAATATATGGTGAGGGAGAGAGAGAGAGGCAGAATGGTTCATGTCTGTGGGGAGAGGCAGATCTGAAGAGGTGAAGGCAGTGAAGAGGGGGCTATTGGTGGAAGTATTAAGGCAACTCCATGTAGTTAAAAGGGAGGTTTATTTTGTGGGGTAACTTACAAGTGAAGGGATAGGTTACAGGGTCCAGGAAAGGTGTAGTGCAGTCCAGCGGTGTCCAGTGGTGTTCTATGGAGGACTCTGCTCAGTCTACATCGAGCATCCAGGATCCAGGAATCAAGAGAGCCAGCACATCCGGATCTCAGGTCTTAAGGGCTCCTGAAGGCTCCTGTCTCCACCCCGCCTTGTAGGCGTGTTACTGGAAGCCTCACAGGGAGTAGTACTTCAGGTCAAAGCTGGAACAGCTACCCCCTACAGGGGGCTGAGGTGGGTGTCCTGCTTGCCACCTGGGGCCATGGTAATGTCGGGCTTGGGCTGCGGCCAAGTGCCATGTGTGGATCCATGGCCCTGCCATAACCACAGTCTGTGTTGATGTCTGTGACTCCTGTTACTACCTAAGGCCAGAAGATAGGTCTGCACAGAGTTGGCTCCACCCGTCACTGGCCCTCACTGGCCTCACTGGCCTCAGCTGCAACACCAGGGAGAGTGGTCCCTGCACCTTGCCTGGGCAGCACAGTAGACCTGACCCTGTTCACAGGGTCTGGAGTGAGCTGGCATTGAGGATGTGAGTGGGGGAGACTTGGTCTCATCTCTCATCTCCTCATCTGCCATAAGGTGGTGTGGGTGAGGGAGAGATGACCTTCCCACACCTAACCTTTTGCTGCCTGTGGTGGATGAGAGAGGGGCCCTGAGGTCATGAGAGCCATGAGGTCACTGGCTGCAGCACTTGGGAGAGCAGGTCCTACACCTTTCCTGGGCAGCAGCACAGTGGCACTCACCCTTTTAAACGTGCTACAGGTGAGCCAGCCCTGAGAATGTAAGCATGAGCGAGCTGGCCCCAATACTCACCTGTCATGTGGTGGCATGAGTGAGGAAGAGATGGTCCCCTGCCCCTCACCCCTCACCACCTGTGGCAGCTGGGAACATTGGCCCCTGGGTCATGAGAGTGGAAGAGCTCGTTCTGCCCCTAACTGACTATAGCACTTGTGAGAGCGGGCTCTGCACCTCCCCTGGGCAACACAGTAGAGCTGACCCTGTGGACACGGGTGTGGGTGAGCTGGCCCTGAGGGCAGGAGAGTGGAAGAGCTGACCCCACTTGCCTTGTCTGCCAGGTGGTGGCATGGGTGAGGAAAAATGCCCCCCTTCACCCCTGCCACCTGCAGCAGGCAGGAGAGCTAGCCTTGGGGGCATGACAGTGGGAGAACCGGTCTTGCCCCTTACCACCTGCAGCGTTGGGAGAATGGCCCCTGCACCTCACCTGGGCAACATAGTAGAGAGTCAGTCGAGCTGGCTCTGGTGGTGTAGGTGCTGGTGATCTAGCTGCCTGCTGCATTGGGTGAGCTAGCCAGGGCAGTACTGGTGAAGAGGATGAAGGAGACCTGGTGGGCTGACCAACCCAGCTAACCACCCAGGCCCAGAACCAGAGCTATGAGTTGGCTCACCCCAGCATTCACCCCATCTATAATCTGCTAGAGCATGTGAAGGGGCCTACCCTGTAGATTTAAGGCTACAGGCTCTCCATGACATAGGGCAACAACAGAATATCAAAGGGGAGTACTAGTGAGGGTCCAGCAGAAGCCAGAGGCCTCAAATCAGACCAATGACTCTTTGCAATGAACACTTGCAAGTAAAGATGTATAGGGTAAAAGGTAAACTGTATAATTCACTGTGCCACACAACAGCTTTCATGTTGAGATTTTTTCTTTTCTTTTAAGTTTTATTTTATTTTATTTTGGGTGGGTGGGGAGTTGCAAGGACAGAGGGCAGATGGGGAGATGAATGGATCAGGATACACGATGTAAAATCCACAATGAATGAATAAAATGTTTTTTTAAAAAGAAAAAGATTAGGGGCTCAGTTTGAGATAGCTGGAGGCAGGGATTAATTCTGTGTTGGATATCCACAAGGATACAGTTTTAATTGATCAAATCAGTTTGGTGTGTATGTGTGTGTGTGTGTGTGTGTGTGTGTGTGTGTGTGTGTGTGTACATATTCATATATTCAGTTTGATATTAATTTGTCAAGATGTTTTATTGAATTTCATGAAGATGACAAAAGGAGGGAGAAATGTAAAGGTAAAGATCGGAGACAGGAGGATGGTGGAAGACTTAAATGGAGCCTGTACATAGATGTACTGTCATTTCCTCTCTTCGAGGGAGCAGCATGGGTAGGTGTTCTCCCTTCCTCATAAAAAGGAGCCTCGATTCTAATAACTCCACACATTTCTGCTTTCTCCTTAAATTCAGGGCACACTAGCTGTTTTCTTCTGTTCTCATTCTGGCATTTTTGCATGCTGTCTTCTAACACTTATGCTATCAATCCCTTACAATACATCCTGCTTTTGAAACGTCCAGCCTTGTTTATGTGCTCTGCCTACTACACTGCACACCAGATATGCAAACCCATGACAATACAAAATATGCTATATAAAATCATACAGCTTTCAATTTACAGCCTTGAGAGCTCATCAACAGGAATCCTGTGTGGAGGGTATACTGCATTCTATAACAATAGTACAATAGTTTTTTTTGAAACATTTGAGGTCATAATAAAGTAAACAGGTTGAAACAATAGATAGAAACAAACTGAGCTCTTAAACATTATCCTTTGCAACTGCTAGCATATAAATTGTTTTAGCACAGTACAGACTTTATGTTTTCCTAAAGACACAGTATTTTTGCATAGCTCTCAGGAGTTGACACTCTAGACGGCTTTACATTTAAATGTAGCTTTTTTGAGGGGGAAGACAGCTCTCCCTGCTGTGCAACTGAGTGGTTGTTTTATTTCTTTGAAGATGATTTAAAATTTCTTTTATTTAAGTAAATCTGATTTTTTGTTTTCTATGTAAGTTTGAAATAAAAAGTTTCTAAACTTCACATAAATCTGTATTTGCCTTTCATATCCCACATTAAGTTATGACAAGAAGGAAGTATATCTACTAAAGACATAAAGACATTACTCTCTCTGTATAGAAAGTATGTAATCAACTTACACAATTGCTGTTTGAGATCTCTGCATAAAAACTGTATTAATCAAACAAACATCTCACAAGCAAAAGGCTGTGGATGCAACTGGCTGGTTGGCTACTTTGCTAGCATGCCAGGCCCAGGTATGATTCTCCAGCACACCAGAAGTAAACATCATGATTTTGGTTCTATAAAATAAAGAACGGTTCCTCATCTTCCTTCACTTTTCCTTTCTTTCCCTCTCCCCTTCCTGCTCCCCATTCAACTCATGTGGGTTGTGTTTTCCTTAATAAACCACAACCTGCCAGTCAAGTGGCTAATTCAAATAAAAAGTATGCTAGGTTTCCAGTAGAATTATGGATGGATTTTGCTTTAAAAACTACTGTTGCCTCTCCCCATAACACTGAGGTCCATTTGAAAAGCCATATGAAAACCTACTGCCTTAGACACTTCCTAAAATATACACATATATGAAAAGAACATAAGAAGCATTACCATTTAATGGGGGAGACAATGCCCCAACTAGACATCCTATGCTACCAAGTAAAACCTCCAGGGACCGGAATGGGTTACATCTTGTTGAGTCATTGGTCAAATGGTTCCCATAGACCACCCCAAACATAAAAATCTACTGCTGAAGTCACAACTTATATAATAAAAAATGGATAAACCAAGCTGCTGCCCTATTAAAAGATGCATACCTACTGGCTAAACTTTATGATGCCGGAAGGGACTTTGCATGCTTCTGGAGGAGAAAAGTAATCATCAATATCAACCTGTAATCTACAACAGCAATCTGCCTGTAAGATCTACTGACCCAATAGTAACAAATGTCATGGGAGTAGCCAGTCACTTTTTGATTGTGTTTAAGGCCTACTCTATGAGATGGAATGCATGCCTTCCATAAGGTGGCCAAAAATCTGATGCTAAATAGATCATAAACTTTGGAGGAAACCTAATACCACTGTTCTTCAAAAGCAACAAAAATGACAAAAGAAAACAACAAACAAACAAACAAACCCCAACACACACAGCAATAGAATGACTCCTAATGACATCCATAGACATACCTGTGGATCAGAACACCACTCAACCCTCGCCAGACAACCTTCTTTTTGCAGTAGATGTTAATTAACACAGAGTTGTTAATTAATTAACAACTGGACAATGTGCAGAGAATGAGAGACTTTGGTGCATTCCGCCCTAAATTAGATGGCTTTATCAGACCCCTCCCTTCAAGGCTCAGGGATCTATGTGGAAAAGGAGGTGGAAAGACTGTTAAGAGCCAGAGGTGATGAATCCAAAGGATCAAAGTCACACAGACGCAGTGAACTGATGCATATACGAACTCAAAAGAAGCTGTGACAGCATGCAGAAGACTTGTACACATTCAAACCAGACCAATTATCAGCAGGAAAATATACTTTTTTTCTCTTAGGGGGGCAGCCACCCAGCTCTCAAATAAATACATGGAGACATATTCCTACTTATGAACGCCTGGCCTTAGCTTGGCTTATTTCCAGCCATCTTTTCATAAATTATCCTGCCTACCTTTTGTTTCTGGGCTTTTACCTTTCTCTCTTCTATATACCTTTCTTTCCTTCTTACTCCATGGCTGGTTGTATGGCTGGGTGGCTGGCCACTGGTGTTCACCTCTCCTTCTCCTTTTCTTGCTCCTTTCTCTTCTTTCTTCTTTTTCTTTTTTATTCTGTCTACCTGCCAGCCCTTCCTGTTTCTCTCTCCTGCCTAGCTACTGGCCATTCATCTCTTTATTAGACCAATTAGGTGTTTTAGATAGGCAAAGTAACACAGTTTTCCAGAGTTAAACAAAAGTAGCATAAGAGAATGCAATACATCTTTGCATCATTAAACAAATTTCCACAGCATAAAAGAATGTAACACACATTTAAGTAATATTCCACAACAGGAAAAAGAGGAAGAGGACACAGAATCCCATGCCTAACTAGGAAGATATTTACAATTGATACCTGCTGGGAAAGGGAAAATCAGTTTTTTCCAATGGAGAGTCACTGTACTGGTATGGTATGCCAATGACACTCTAGGACATACCTCATGTGTAGGAGTAGTTGGCCAACACAAAACAGATTCCATTTTTTGGTAGCTCTTTTTTGTTTATTTACAACTAATACATATCTTTTTAAAGTGAATTAACCTCATTAATTAACTCTCTCTGTCTCTGTCTCTGTCTCTCTGTCTCTGTCTCTGTCTGTCTGTCTGTCTGTCTGTCTGTCTCTCTCTCTCTCTCTCTCTCTCTCTCTCTCTCTCTCTCTCTCTCTCTCTCACACACACACACACACACACACACACACACACACACATTATAAACTGCTCAGTAGAAAGCATCCTATCTTAATAACCCCTTACACTAAAGGAATAAAGATCCAGGATGTGCTTTTCCTTTCCTTCTGCTTACTGACCTAAGTTGATGCTCACTAAGTGCCTTTACATGATGTGGTATGACCTCTCTTCTTAAAACACAAGTAGCAAACTCTTCTTTCAGTTGACCTCTTCATGTCGTTACTGTCACCTTTATCAAGGCCTTGGCCAATGTGGAGACAATTTGCATAGCAAGCCAAGTGAGTTGGCACTCCAAGAAGGAAGAATATAAGAAATCCAAATCTTGGAGACTAGTATCTATGTGCTTAGAGAGAAAGAAAGAGTGGGAGAAATACTTTATTCTCATTTTCATAAAAAACAAAACAAAACAAAAAAAAAAAAACTAAGGGATTTTTCTCAGCTCATCTTTCAGAGGCTATTTTCCCAGTCAGTATGTTTATGAACTCTTAAACCTTGATGCTTGTCAGTGTTCTAACAGTCTCCTTCTTAAAACAGATTTGTGGGGTTGAAGTAGTGGCTCAGTGGTTAAGAGCACTGACTCCGCTTCCAGAAGACCAGGGTTCAATTCCCTGCACCCAGGTGTCAGTGCACAACTGTCTGTAACTCCAGTTCCTTGAAATCTGATGCCATCTTCTGACCTTTCTGGACACTGCATGCATGTAGTGCCCAGATACACATGCAGATAGAACACCCATGTACATAAAATAAAGTAATAAAATTAAAACTAATTTGTTACAAAACAAATAATTTAAAAGACAAAGAAGAAACTCCTATTTCTTTCCTAAGTATAGACTCTAGCTACTCAAGACTATTTGCATACTTGCAAGAGGGGCTGCTGCCCATGCAGAGGCCATTCAAGGCCATCAGGAATTTATTCAGAGGTAAAGATGTCATGCATGTGGAATATAAACCTTACAGTCATAAAGTACATTGAAAAGATGAATTACAGCAAGAAGATAAGGCATATTTTACAGTCATAAATTCTGTTTTCGACTGAGATTTGAAGAAGGTGAAAATAGTCAAATTCATCAAAATAAATGTAGGTTGTATCAGGAAAGAGCATTCCAGGTAGTGGGAGAAACATATGAAAGACCAGAGCATATGGATATGCCTGCATCCTTGTGAGAAAGGGACAAATGAGAGACAGGATCCAGGAACATGACTAACTAGAGCAAGAGCTGAATGGTACACTAACTGTAAGTGTTGCAATTCAGGATATAAAATCTTAGTATTATTTTAATTCATGCCATACATTTTGCTTCTCTCTATTTTTTTTTTTTGTGAGGAGTGGCCTTTTGTGCTTTATTATTTCTTTTATCTTGCATTCAACCTTCTGGAACTTTTCCTTCTGTTATCTATGTCATAATGCACTAAACTCAGGTAAAATATGATTTAATCTCATCAAGGCATTTATTATAATCATTAGATAAACCAATAGTCCTTGGAGTTCTGCAGAATTTTGTAAGGGCTTCACATTTCTATAGATCAGAGAGGCATATCTGTTGATACCCTTAGCCCTATCTATATTATGAGTAAAATTGAAATATGGAAAATTATCCAAGGAATTCCAAGTAAAGGAGCAGGTTGCTGAGCATTATGTAGAGTGCTGATTTTTTTCAAAACAAACAGTATATGTTTATGCATGCATGACATTGTGTTAAAATGGTATTGACTGAAAGTTTTAAAGCTGAGTTCTGAGTGATTAGGAGAACAGATTTCAAACTGTTGAACACCTTCATATCTACAGTGTAATGCCTGACCATCTCTGTAGAAGATGAGGATGGGAGAAGTAGCTGTCAATTAGGCAGTTACCTATGTCAAGGCCAAGCTGTTATTCAAAGACTTGCAGAGAGCAAAAGGTTCCTGGGAGCAGTTAAATGGGTTGAGTGATTCATGCATCCTGCTGAGAGGGAGCAGAGTTTGTGCCTTGGAAACTTAAAATCAGATTAAAAGAATCATTCAGAGAGTTTGACCTATTTGTTCTGGGATATTTAAGATACAAAGCTTAGTGTGTGAATTCTGCCTTCTAGCTAGGGTAGCCTTAGAGACCTGCATTTCCAGACATTGGTAATCAATGGATTTATGGATACTTGTACTACAAAAGACATATGGAAGGTCTTGTCCAAAGGCAGGCCCACACATGATTACCTGAAGGGACAAAGAAGCTCCACAGATACAAGGGCCAAACAAAATTTAAGACAATGAGGGACAGCCTCACATGATAGAAGCTGCAGTCAGAAATTTTGAGGAAAATGGTTTAAATATATATAATGAGACATGCACTCAGCTATCAATAAGGGCCTGATGAAGCTGCATCAATCAAGCAAGATCCTTTCTAAACAAAGCTGTGTTTCCTGTTGGAGTCTTAGGGCTGCAGGGTAAGAGAGGAACAAAGTAGGCTAATGATATTGTCAGTCTACCCAACCAAGAGAGAAGAGAGCATTGGGCTGGGCTGGGATTTACAACATTGTGTTAAAGGATGCTTTTAGGAAGATGAAATGAGCATCTTCATATAGACACGTGATAATTTATGTCTAGGACTGTATTTGATATATTATAATAAAATAACATAACATAAACCTGAGAAATCAGGAGGTTTAAATTTAACAGTACAGATAATGCTTCTGGGTGATTCTGAAGCCTTTTCCCTGTACTTGCATGCACAGTGAGGGTCAGATAAATGAATAGAACAATAAATTAGTACAAACCAGAGGAAGGGAATACTGCCTGAGGGGAACTCAGGTTAGATTCCCAATTGAGCTGGTACATCTTATGAATTAAGGATGGGTTTAAGACAAGTCCAGGGAAGACAGAGAATGATTCACAGTCAGCAAAATAGTTAATACAGAGACTTGCAGTTTTATTTTCCTGGGAACAAAGAAGTAGTTGGCCACATTGAGCAGGAGATATTAGGAGTTACATCCTTCAAGGTTAAAAATGTGGGTGAGAATGAGGACCCCTCAGCTTCTTATTCCTAGCCCCTGGGCAGATTGTCGGGCATTTTTTATGCAATTAACACATATATCTTCGTGAATATTCATTTACATAATTCTGAAGTTAAAAAGGCCATCAAAACTTTGGATCAGCAGAATATGTAGAATATGTTTGAAAAACCATCAGCATAGTTGTATGAGACATTGTCGTAACACAGATAAAAGTATAAAATACTTTGAGTTTGAAATGAAGGCAAGGACTTCAGAAAGAAACATAAAGAATAGAAGTTTACAAAGACAGGAATTCTGGCCAATTGCATTAGCTTTGTGTGTGTGTGTGTGTGTGTGTGTGTGTGTGTGTGTGTGTGTGTGTGTGTGCTGTGCTAAGACACCATGACCAAGTCAATTTATAGAAGAAATAAAAGAAAGAGTTTGAGCCTACAATTTCAGAGGGTTGGAATCCATGATCATCACAGTAAGGTGTTGTGGGATATTTGTACACTGTGTGAAGATGTGTTGCTGTGATTGGTATAATAAAAAGCATGAACAGGTCTTTTGGAGCCCACTTCTATGATGGGTCACCTCTCACAGGCTTGGAGCAGGGGGAGGGGCTTGTTCCTGCCTCTACTAAATGTACCTCCCCATGGGAGGCCTTACCTTCTTGTAGGAGGGAATGGGGGTGGGTGGTTTGGGAGAGGGAGGCTGGGGGGAGGGGAGGAGGGAAGAGGGAAATCTTTGGATTACAAAATGAATAAATTTTTTTTTCTTAAAAAAAAAAGCTGAACTGCCAATAGCTACGCAGGATTTCCAAGGAGAGAAAGGAAGAGGAGGAGAATCTAGGTGTACAGGAGAAGTCAGGAGACATGGCAAGGAAATGTGATTGAACATAGATTAATATAAATGGGTTAATTTAAGTTGTAATAGCTAGTTAGAAACAGGCCTAAGCTATAGGCTGAATTTTCATAATTATTAAGAAGTCTCCATGTCATTATCTGGGAGTTGGCTGGCAGGACAGAAAAAGACTCATGACAGTTGAGGATCATCGCAGGCAAGCAGCCATGGCACGGGTGCAGTAGCTGAGATCTTACATGTTGAAAACAACCATGGAGCAGAGAGTGAGCAAGCTAACTGGGAATGGCTTGTGCTTTTGAAACCTCAAAGCCAATTCTGAACGACTCGACTCCTCCAACAAGGGCACACTTCCTAATCCTTCTCAAACAAACATACTGGCTGGGATCAGGCATTCAAATACTATGAGCCCATATGGGCCATTCTTGTTCAAACCACCAAGGTTGTGTTTGTAAATCTATAGAAAAATCTTGGGAACAGATAGGAAATATCCTACTGACAAGCACCATACTTCTAGGTTATATACTGAAAACAATGTTCTTGACTTTCCAGTGTTTGGATTTGCTTGATATAACTTTGATTTGATAGACATAAAAATAAAACTCATTAGTTCATCTGAAGGCTAACTTTAAAATTTTCTTTGTTTTCTTCTCTTTGTTTACTATAATTGTTAGCTTACTCCATCTACAAATTGAGAGTATGTTTTTATTTATTTAATTAACATTTTTTCATTTATTTTACATACCGACCATAGTTTCCCCTCCTTTCTCTCCTCCTGTTCCCTCTCCCCTTCCTTTCATCTACCCCCCTCCCCATCTACTCCTCCTCTGTCTCTATTCAGAAAAGAGGAGGCCTTCCATGGACATGTGTCATGCTTTGTTCAAGCTCAAGGGAGTATGTCTTTTGAGGATTTATTTTAAAATGCAGAGCAAGGCGTCAACACTTCTTTGATGCCTAAGAAAGAGAGTTGGTGGAAAAATAAGGAAAGTAAATTAGAGACATAAGCTGGAAGGCTAACCTAAGGATGCATTAGCCACTTACTCTTTTCTTTTTAAACTAGATAGCTAGCTTGGACTTGCTGGACACTTGGGTTCTTTAGAGTGGAACTAAGAGTTGTCAGAGGGGCAGAGGAGGGAGACACTTATCTTTAGGTTGTTGAGGAATAGTCCCATCCTGTAGTTACTTCGTTATAAAAGCATACCCACTGGGAGAGCTGACAAGTTTTCTGAAGAAACAGGGAAGCCATCAGTTTAGAAAAGTTTTGAGATGGAAAGAGGGAATCGGTGACACTGTTGAGGGGTTGTACAGTCAGTCAGACTTCACAAAGGGCACAAAGACAGATGGAGTCAAACAAACTGAAGGGATATTCTGACTCTGGAGTTGTGCTGTGCATTAAACTGAATTCATCACGAAGGCTTCATCAAAGTGGTCTTGAGTTATATTTTAATGGCATAATGTGTTCTGTGGATACCACTCAGCCAAGTCTTAGCCATCCCAGTACTTGTTCAATGGGTTGTACAATTCACAAGTTAACCACTAGGAGCTCCATCTGCAAAAGTGCTTCCTGCTAATGTCTGTTACCATGCTTTGGGATGATAAACCCATTCCCTCAGGTAACAATCATTTGAATCAGATACTTTCCCCATTGGAGAGGTAAAATTTGATTTTGCTGGAATAACTGCATACTCCTGATATGATTATTTCTTTCCAACAGGTCTGCCTTCATGGCTACCATATGTGGATTGTACAATATCATAGTCTTCAATAAACCTTTGGTAGATGCCAAGAACATGGATGATTCTGTCTGGGATGTTGATGGTTTGTGACTTATTATCTCAGTGGTAAGAGTAAGGTGCAACTTAAAGGGCTTCAACCTCGTGCATGCTGACACAGGGTTTCTTGTCCATAGCACAGGGAACAGGTGAAAATTATTCTAGTTGTTAAGTATACCCATGCTAAATATGCAGCAGCAAAGAACTGGAGAAATTATCAAGTGGGCTGTTCTGCCCATTTTAAACTTGGGTTTCATTTGATAATAGTCTTTTTTTTTTTTTTTT